>SNQJ01S0029981.1:62435-83475 GCA_010110895.2 Picea sitchensis
GTAAAAAGCAAAAAGGAATCAACAATTAAGGAGTTACTAAAATAAACTAAATTTTGGCAGCTTCATATTAGAAAAGTTATTAAAAGCATGAGAGGGGATCTAAAAACCCTAGGAGTAATTTTAGGAGCGACTAAAGGGGGGTGAGGGAAATTAGTCTTTTAATTATTAAAAATAAATTAATTTTTGGAGAAACGTGGGGGATGAGTGACACTTGGACGACAAAGAATTTTTAGGGGATTGTCATTAAAAAATTAAATTAATAATGATTTAGGAAAGTAGGTGGGTCTCAAATTTATATAAAAGAAGGGGAAAAGAAGGAAGAAGGGGGAACGGTTAGCGTGACGTTACGCTACCGGATTTTGGCTTGACTATTTGCTTGTGAGGAGTTGGGAATTTCTCAGTTGTGTTGGAGTGGTAGCTCAGCCTTGGAGGCGAGCTGAGAAGATAGTCTTATCTCTGGATCTTGTGTGGCCCCTTTGCGGCTTGGGGGGCTAAGGGGGAAGCAGAGTACCCCTAGCGATTGGCGAGGAGGTACCGGTGAGCTTTCCACAGTCGGCAAGCAGGAGCGAGAAGGAGCGCGGGACATCAATCGAGGCGTGGTCATCCTTCAAGGCAGGCGAAGAGGCTAAGGTATGGTTGCTTATTTGGTAGAATAGAAGACACTCGAACTGATGTATATCTGACTGTTGTTGGAAAAGTGAAATGGCATTAAAATGTTTTAAGGGTTGCTGCATTTGTCGTTTTCCTGGACGATTTACATAGAATAATTTTTTACAATGTTTGTGGAACCTCCTGAAATTTTTAAACGATTGTTGAGTGATGAAATTATAATTATCTGTGAAATCACCCTTGCCGATAGACTTGTCTCTTTTGATTTATCCGCCGACCTTGGCCATTAATCTCTGCGTTAATGTAATGTAAATTCCTGCGTTTTTTGTGATTTTCTGTGCGTATTGATTGAATTTCTCTGCATGCATGGACTTGATTGGGCATTCTGCTTTCTGGTATGTGGCTCGAAGGGTCTGCATTTTAATGGCTTCCATTGTATATGATGGCGTTTACCTCTGTGTGCGGGGTCTGCGTTCTCCTTCAGAACGAGCATTCTTATGTTGGGCGTTTTCATTAGATACCGTAAGCCATTTTTGTATTTGGGCGTATTTATCACCCACAGTGAGAAAATTCTTACATTGGTCGTTTTGATCAAATACAGTGGGCGTTTTTGCAATTGTTACTGGGCATTTTGGCAACTGTATATTGGGCATTGTTTCAACTGTTATTGGGCGTTTTTTTGCCACTGTTATATTGGGCGTTTTGCCACTGTTCTTGGGCGTTTTCGTATACTGTTTTAAATGACTTTTCATTTGTATTTATGGGGCGTTCGCCTCTGCGTGCATGGTATGCGTGCTCATACAGAATGAGCTTCATTACAATTTGTGTGTATTCATTGGGTGTTTTCACATACAATGAGCCATTCTTATATTGTGCATTTTCATTTTATATAGTGGATGTTTCCTTTATTTTCAGTGGACCATCTTTACTGGGGGTTTCTTGTATTTACTGGGCGTCTCTTTTTGTACCGTGGGCAACTTGTACAGTAGCGTTTTCTTTTATTACAATGGAATTTTTATGATTCTTTGACTGTGGGCGAATCCTTATTCACGGTGGACATTCGTTTTTGGGGACTTTTCGCTTCACAAGCTACTGTCACTGCGTTTTATTTGTGGGCGTTTCTATATTAAGTGTGTGTTCATTTGCTGCGTTTTTATTTGCACTTTATCAATGCACTGTATTGCTGCGTTTGTGCAGTCGTGTGCATTTATTACTGCGCCCCCTGTGGACAGTTTACCTCCATGCGTTATTCCTATCCTCCAATAATTTCGTGTATGGATCCTTTTAAATTGAGCATGGTATTAATATTATGATTCTGTTATGACTGTCATCGTATTCCAAAATGAGCCTGGTACTAACATTAGGGATTCTTTTAGCGTTTAATAGCTGGCATTGATAAAATGTTAACATTATGGTTCCAATGTTATCGATTAATACCATGGTTCCATATTGTTGTTCAATATTCTGGTTATTACTGTCTGCTATTTTTGTGGTTATATTATCATTTAATTTTGTGTTTCAACTTTATCATTTTCAATATTATGGGTTGAACCATTCTGTTCAATATTATGGTTTTAATACGCTGTTTAAAATTCCGGTCTCAATAATGCGGTCTTGTTATAAATATATGGTTGTATGATCACTATAATAATGGTTTAGTATTATCACTATAATATTTGATTGATTATTGTGGCTACTATTAAGTGGTTTAATAATATGGCTTAATATTAGGTGGTCAAATATTGTGGTGTAACATTGTGGTTTACTGTTTGGTTTTAATATTTGGTTTTAATATTATCGTTAATAATAGGGTTTATATTGCTGTGTTTAATATTTGGTTTTAATATTTTCGTTTTAATACTATGGTTTGATTATAATGGTCATTTATGGTAATGAACGTCAAGATAATTTCATGGCAAGAAGGTGAATTAAACCAGCTTAGGTACAATTGCTTTTGTTTATATTGTTCCAATGAAATAGGTATGGTTATCTTCCCTTAGGTCTAGACATTTATATAATCAATGAATGTGAGGTAATGGAATACATGTTAGGTTTTTGAAAACAGAGATATTACTGTTATCATTATGGTTATGTGGTTGAGTGTGTCGATTTTGTTAACTTATAAAAATGCAAGGCCTTAAACTATGTACAATCAGTCCTTAGGATTTAGTATTGGGGGTCGAAATTAATTGTTATCCTATCTTTTAGGGGTAGATTGGGCAGTAGTGAACTAAAGGATATTTACAAGCAGTAATGGATCATAATGTTATTTCTAGTTGAGTGGTGGACAATGCCTCGTTCTATTGAGGGTTGGTTGCGGTCAGAGTTCGTTGGTTTGTGCTTTCTGTAGTGGTCATGGTCTCCTTAAGTATTATTGTACTCGGTTGTAATCATTTTTATTGCGTTGGGACTGTTGTCGGGTGGGATGTAGACACCCCCTGGTAGCCTTAGGAGACATGTCTGTGTGTGTGAGTCTTTTGTGTAAGGAATCCAGTGCCGTATCAAGAGTCTCGGGCTGTTTAAAGGCACAATTCCACTACTGCGACTCCCGGAAAGATTTACTAGTTTCTGCCTGAGCAGTCGGCCAGGAGCCTGTCTAATATTCTTTCGAGAATACATAAGACTAAAAGCCCTTCTTTTCTATGAGAAATAGTAAACTCTACTGTTGGATTCTTCCATCTGTGATTGTACTGTACTTAACACCTAGTGTCGTTTTCTGCTTACAGCTGCTAGTTGTACGCCTTATGTGTAGGGGTGTTTATTTCTTGCTGTCACTGTGGTATGTCGAGGTCGTCTTGTCGTGTTCGTCTTGCTTGCGTCTTGTTCTAGGTCGGGTTACTAGTTTCTGCCTGAGCAGTCGGCCAGGAGCCTGTCTAATCTTCTTTCAAGAAGACATAAGACTAAATGCCCTTCTTTCCTGTGCAGAAATAGTAACCCAAACACCATGGATTCTTCCCTCTGTGTCCTTACTGTGCACCCCCAGTATGTCTTAATGTTTGTGTTGTGCGTGTTATGCCTATGGTCGTATATTGTGGCAGTTACTCGTTGTGTGCCTTCAGTCTTCTTGTGCTGAACTTCGTGGTTGCATCTTATTGGTTGTCGAGGGGTGACGTAGAGTCAATTGTGTTTGTTACTTACACACACTTGCACACACCTTAATCAAAAAAAAAATTTACACCTGTTCTCAGAGTTATTGACATAACGAGGAGGCCGTTACAGAGAAAGCTTGGTGTCAATTTTTCCACCATCAATAAAACAATTCATTGCCCCATCGATGCCAAAATGGAAACCATCAAAGAGGACATTTCTACCCAACTTGCATCTTTTGCTACCCTGCTTGCATCCTTCACTACAATGATTTGTTCCAAGCTGAATATCCCTGCAGATTTTCCCTCCTCTCACCCACATTTGCACTTTGAAAGTTAAACTTCCTCAAATTCCCATACTTTTCAGCACCATCACTTTCAACGTGACCTACACCTTTGGCATGTGGATGTGACCAAATTTGATGGCTCAGATCCCACTGGTTGGGTAACTCAAATGGAACATTATTTCTCTTTCTATGGCATTACAGATGAGTTGGCCAAACTATTCTATGGTGTTCTCCATCTATATCAAGAACATTGGAAATTGTGGCAATGGATTAAAAATTCCCACCAAGGGCATGTGGCTTGGACACAATTTGTGGCAGAGATTTATGAATGCTTTGACACTAACACCAAACATTTAGGTCATTTGAAAAAGTTGAAACAATTTGGCATAGTGGAAGACCTTGTACCCACTTTTGAGAGATTGGATTTCTATATAGAGGGCATGTCTGTTGCTTTTTTCCGAGAATGTTTTATTAGTGGCCTCAAGGATGAGATTTATGCCCATGTCTTCATGGATCGACGTTAGATTTTGGTGTAATATACTAAATGATATATGGAAGAAAAACATGTTGTCTCTTCTCATACCTGAGAACCCTCATTTATTCCTCACACTAAAATAGTCACTCCCACTCTTCCTTCTACTCCACTAAAGATCTAGAAATTGACCACGGAAGAAATGGTTGAATGCAAACTGAAAGGCCTTTGTTATAATTTTGATGACAAATAATTTCCTAGGCACAAGTGTAAGGAACATAAGATTTTTATGCCCATCTTTGAGGATGATTCAGAATAGGACGTCGAGGCCCCCCTGTGGCCGAGTCACATAAACCCACAAACATGAACCCACCCTCTGACCAGGGATTATTTTAAGGATGGAAATTTATTTTAAAATGTAGAAACCTTGGCGAATCTTACTAATCCTTCACATGTCAACTATAAATGTTTGGCGATAATTTTGTAAAAATATTCAAATTTCTAAGTATTTTATATAGTTTTTATAAACTTTTGGCTATTTTTAAGGTAAAATAATTTTATCATATAGAATTTGGGAGAATAATTTTTAAAATAGCGAATCACATTTTTGGAAAAACCATGGAAAATTAGCCCATGAGCGAAATTTAGCCTCTAAAATCATCCTTGCCTCTGACTGTCCCGAAGTCGAACCGGTCACTTCCCTGAATGCTCTCATTGGGTTCTCTACTCCCCAAACCCTCAAGCTAATTGGGTACATTAAGCATAGGAAGGTCATCTCCTTGTTGACAGTGGAAGCACCCATAATTTTATTCATCACCACATTTCCCAAGAATATAATTTCTATATCTGTGCCATCAATAATTTTCAAATCATGATTTCCAATGGCAGGTCCATGAAATGTGGGGGGTGTTGTGAAAATGTGTGTCTCTGAATTGGCTAGTACCACATGAATTCTCATATGTTTTTTAGCGACATAGGTGGTTCTAACATTGTGTTGGGTGAAAAATGGCTAAGGAATCTGGGTTCCATTCTCATGGATTTTAAGTAATTAACCATGCAATTCAACCAGGAGGCCAACAATATAAGTTCCAAGGCATCACCATCAATTCCCTAGAGATCATAAGTTCCTGTCACATGGAAAAGCTCCTAAGAAAAGGTCATTCTGGCATTATTGCACAACTCCATGCAATTCAAGCCACTGAGACACCCTCTATGCCGCAGGACCTGCAATCCATCCTCTCCAAACATCAAGTTGCTTTTTCCACTTTGAGGGACTTCCTCCTTCTTGTGGTTTTCATGATCATTCCATTACCCTTGTCCCTGATATCTTCCCTCCCAATATTCATCCCTATCATCATCCCGTTTCCCATAAAAATGAAATTGATAAAATTGTTCAAGAATTTCTCACTGCAGGTGTTATTCATCCTAGTACGAGTCCCCACTCTTCTCCTGTGGTCATGGTCCTTAATAAATAATAATCTTGGCGCATGTTTCCTTCTTTCCACGCCCTCAACAAACTCACCAGCAAAGAAAAATTTCACATTCCTACCATTGATGAACTCTAGGATGAATTGAGTGGTGCCCAGTTCTTTACTAAACGTGATCTTCGTTCTGGCTACCACCATATACGTATGAATGAGAAAGACATTACTAATACTACATTTTGAACTCATGAGGGCCACTATGAGTTTTTGGTCATGCCATTTGGCTTGTGTAATTCTCCCTCCACTCTGCAAAGCCTCATGAATCATGTCTTTCGTCCTTTTCTCTGTTATTTTTTATTAGTTTTATTTGATGATATCCTTATCTATAGTAAAACCTAGACAACCCATATTTCTCATGTGGATCTAGTTCTACATCTACTCTCTTAGCATAGAATTTTCGTCAAAAAATCTAAATGTTCTTTTGGAGCCTCAAAATTCGAGTCCTTGGGTCATATTGTTGGCAAGGAAGGTGTCAGAGTGGATCCTAAAAATATTGAATCTATGCAGGATTTTCCTCACCCAAAGACTCTCAAAATATTGCATGGATTTATGGGTTTAACATGATATTATCTCAAGTTTGTTAAGAATTATGGAAAAACTGTGGCACCTCTCATTGCTCTCCTTAAAAATAATTATTTCACTTGGACTCTCATAGTTGATTGAAAGCCTTTCAAACTTGAAGGAAACCATGTACACCACTCCAGTCCTGGCCTTTCCTGATTTCACAAAGACCTTTGTCCTGGAATGTGATTCTTCTGGGAGAGGAATTGGAGAATTCCTTATGCAAGATGGTCATCCTTTGGCCTTTAACATCAAACAACTATAAGAATGACATATTGGAAAATAAATCTATGCAAAGGAAATGTTGCATATTTTGCATGAAGTGGATCTTTGGAACCCCTATGTATTGGGGAAGCACTTCCAAATTAAGATAGATCATCAGAGCCTCAAGTATTTTATGGAACAACTCCCTTCCTACCAAGAGCAACAAAAATGGGTGACTAAGATCTTTGGATATGATTATGAGATCATTTACAAGAAAGGAAAGGACAATGTGGTTGCTCATGCACTTTTAAGAAAATATGAAGATTAATGGTCCATTTTTTCCCTCTCCTTCATTATACTAGATTAGATCCAGGTTGTTCACCATGAATGGCTACAAGATCCCAAAATTTTGCATCTAATACAACAATTATAGGCCAATTCTCTAGATTATATAGGGTACTCTTGTCACAATGATGAGCTTCACTACAAAAGTCGTTTATATTTATGTAAACAGTCACAACTTAAATCCATGGTACTTTCTGAGCTTCATGCTACACCCACAACTGGGCACTTAGGGTTTACAAACACCTATGACCGGGTCAAACGTTATTTTTTCTAGGATGCTATGAAATGGGATGTTCACAATTTTATGGAAGAATGTGATATTTTTCAATGGAACAAGAGAGAAACTATCAAAGCTCTTGGCACACTATAACCTCTTCTGATTCCACTTGATATTTGGAGGGATATATTTATATAGTTTATTGTGGGCTTATCTAAATCAGGAAATAAATCAGTCATCATGGTGGTCATTGATCATCTTTCCAAGCATGCTCATTTCTATTCTCTTCGACACCCATTTACCACCTCCAATGTGGCTCAAATTTGTATGTATTAGGTATTCAAGCTTCATGGCATGCCTCATTCTATTATTTCTGATCGATACCCCACTTTCACCATGAAATTTTGGCAAGATATCTTCAGGATACAGGGCACCCAATTTCATCTCAGCACAACTTATCATACCCAGAATGATGGCTAAACCAAAGTCATCAACAAGTGTTTGGAAACATATTTGAGGTGTTTTGCATCGAAAAAGAAAAATTAGTGGGCTCAATGGTTACCACTATTTGAATGGTGGTACAAGACTTCTTACCATACAACTACCCGCATGACTCCTTTTGAAGCAATATATGACAAAAACCACCTTCAGTTCTCTCATACCTTCTAGGTGTCTCGAAGTTCAAGGAGGTTGACCAAAATCTTACAGTTCGAGAGGATATTTTTCGTACCCTTAAAGAGAATTTTTTCATGGCCTAGAATCGCATGAAGGAACAGGAAGATCAAGGTCATTCAGAATGTCAATTTGTTGAAGGAGACGAGGTGTTTCTTCAAATGCACCCTTATAAGAAAAAATCCCTCAAGGATGACCATTGTCAGAAACTAGCACCCACATTTTATGGTCCTTACACAGTTCTTAAGCATGACATGGGATAGGTTTCCTATCAATTAGCTTTTCCAATTCATTCTAAGCTCCATCTTGTTTTTCATGTCTCCTACTTAAAGAAGGTGATTGGAACTAATTTCCAAACTCAAACCAGCCTCCCCAAGATGGATGAAGAAAGATCCATCTAGTTGCAGTCTTAAGTAGTTTTGGACCAGCATGAGCATCGTCTACATCATTGCACCATCAAGGAATTGTTAGTCCAGTGGAAAGATACAACTCTAGCAGATGCCACTTGGGAACCAACTACCATTCTGCAAGAATTTCCTCATCTCAAGCCTTGAGGTCAAGGTTGCTTTTAAGGGGGAGGAAATGTTAGGGAACTAACCTACCTAACCCATCATGTAGGTAGAATAATATATTTCCATGTAGTAAAGGCCAATATCAATAAGGCCTAGAAATAAGGAAGAATAAGTCAAATGTAAGAATACCTAATAGAATCTTTAACTTCTATAAGGATCTTCCTCTAGATTGTTCTTTTGGATAGACATATTTAGTATAAATAGGAGCAGATGGTTTGATAAGTTTTTCTTGGATATTATTCTAATAGATCTCTTCTTTGTTTCAGGTTTTCCCCTCAAAGATGCAAGTGAACATTTCTATAATTAATCAAGGTGCTCTTTCTGGTGTTATTCTGGTATTATTCTGGTAATGTTCTAGTTATATCATTGTTTTTTTTCTATTTCTAACTAAAATATTTATGTTCTACATACTATTTTTTGTCTCGAATACTACAAAAACTCTATAGAAAAATTACTTATACCACTCCTATTTGTTTAGTTTCCCCAATGGTGGGCCAGTAGATAAGTGGTTTTTTGACAATTTCTCTTTACTGTGATCAATAGAAATGTAAATGTTTGTTGGAAAAAAAAGTAATAAAAACACCCATTATTGTATAGTAAAATAATTTTCTTCCAAATTCATTGATCTATATTGGATCGAGATTTAAATGAAAGAACACAATAATGTAGATATAACCTAAGGATGATATTCAAATTAGAGTACTATAGGGAAATATACATTATATCAATGAATCAAGTAGCGACAAGAAGAATGCAACATACATAACAATCTAAAAATGGTTAGAATGGTGGTATATTATCTATGGGAATAGATGTACTAGATAGAATCACTCACCAAATCCCCCTAAAACTACATTGAAAGTATATTATATCATAAATTTTAAAATTACTAAGAGAAAAAAATGTTAAAACTCCCAAAACCCTAACTCTAGGTGCTTATATGAGGAAGGAATATGAGTCCTAAGGAGCTTAGTTGAATGTCAACTTCTGAGGCCATAAAGTTCCCCATATGAAATCCATTTGGGGAATTCTTTATTTACCCTTTCAAATATTTTTATTAAGTTTTCGAAAGGGAGGTTCCAAACTAATGGAATTTAAAAGATTCTCCTTTTGTCTTTATAGAAACCCCAAAAAGATTTTCGAGGGATTGGAAAATGTGTCAGAATATCAATACCTTAAAAAAATATCAGAAGTGTTAGATTCAAGAATTATGGTAAATATAAAATGGTTCAAAACCATGTATGAATGGTGTCAAGCACAAGTTAACTCATATATCACTAACCCCTTTATTTGTTGTATTACACTCCTTGTCCTACTCTATACCAATCCAAATTAATGCATTATCATGAGTGTGGGTAGAATGTTGTTTATCATGGTGTGATATCTAGTTTCTATTAAGTATAACCACTATGAATCTTTCTTCTATAACTATTATGCTAGTTGCACATAAATTTCCCTTCATTGTCATTCATGATCAAATCACCTTTACATACATTGATGTTATGTGTGGGTATTCTCAATTATCCTTCCATATTATGCATACATTTTATTTCCTAAAACTTTTTACTGATATATTTGATCCATTTTGGATCTTGATATATGTGAGGTTAAGATGGATATATGATTTCTTTATTCATTCTAGTTATTAGGTTACATTTTTATTTTTATTTTGTATTGATATCGAAATAACAATAATATGATATATGTGAGGTTAAGATGGATCTATACTAGCTTTATTCATTTTGGTTATTATGTTACATTTTTATTTTTATTTTGTATTGATATATAAATAACAATAATATGATGATAATCATAATCAACTAAGACCAATTTTGATATATCAAACCTTAAAAATATGGGATGATTGTTTGATTTGTTTTAAAATTTTCTTTTATGATTGCAAAGTTTGCATATAAAATTTCCTAACTCTCTTTGTTTTTGTTTCTTATGAGTGAACAAGTTATGAACATTATTAAGGTAGAAACTGTTGTAGAATTTGGTCCAAATGTGCACATCACAATTTTCTAGAACAAAACTTTTCTATCCCCTAATTTCTTGGTATTTTGAATATTGCAAATTCTTTCTTCCTATGGTGTTTTGTGTCTTTTCCAACAAGCCATTTGACTATGAAGCATGAGATTTAGTTCTTATTTTAGCAATGTTCATTTTATTGCTTAAACTAGCAATATAAGAAATATAGATTTAATATTCTAACTTAGGGTTAAAGGTCTTTTTATAGTACATTAACTTTCTCTTATTCTATATCTCTTCATGGAACCCTAATTTATATTTAAATCTAGTTGGGATACTACTTCAAAATAGGTCCCACAAAGCTTGTAGGAATTTTAAGAGAGTCCCATGATTTCTTATTTGATTCATGAATAAATTATATGAATCTCAACCACTACAAATTATTTCTTCCCATGATGTTTTATGTCTTGTCCAACACACAATTTGCCTATGAAGAATGAGATTTGGTTCATATTTTAGCAATGAACATTTTATTCCTTAAAATATCAATAAAAGAAAGATAGTTTGTATCTTATAACTTAGGATTATAGATAACTTTATAGTACATTATCTTTCTCTTATTCTATATCTCTTCATGACTCCTTGATTTAACTTTAAATCTAGTTGTGCTAGTCCCTCAACATAGATCGCACAAAGCTTGTAAGACTTAAGAGAGTCTCATGATTTATGATTTGAATCATAGAAAAATTCTAAGGATCTTACACCGCTACAATATGGGGCTCTAGTGTTGTAGCTTTTCCTCACACAACCTTGTCAAGGTTATTTGAGACATATTTTCTTTAGTATGCATCAAGTTTGCATTACAATTTTCTGTCAAATATTTCATCACATTTTTATCATAGGACAACAAAAATGATGCAAAATACCTATAGATATGAAAAAAATAGGGATGCAGAGACTAGCGTTTGCATTGCATTGTTTATGCATTTTGAAATAAATGAAATCTTGAGATGGCTTCATTTTATTTTGTTTTGATTGCATGGGGTATATATTTTTGGATCTACGAGAAGTTTCGGGGATTCAATAGGAGAATCCAAGCGATATTTGAAGTCTTGTCATCCGATCTATTTTATTCCCAACATGGAAAATGTAATATTGTTTTTTATTTCCGCCCATTTCTCTAAATTTGCAAATTTCCTTTTAGATTGAGATTTGGAATATGAGTGCATGGCACTTGGTATTTGAGATAAATATTTATATTTAAGGTTGATGACATTGGATGGGTTTTTCTATATATTTTAAGAAATGAGATAAAAAAATTATAAAAAAAAAAACCTAAAGAGGAGTTTAGGGATTACATTCATCGTCCTATTCCTCCTCTCACTCTCCATATTCCTATTTCCTTTATCTTCCCATTCATATTCTCCCACATTATCTTATTCTCTTTCATTACATCCCTCTCCTCGACCCACACCTCTTTTACAACATCCCCCAACACCCTACCTAATAAAGTATCTAAAAATTAAAAACAACGTGAACTTGAATTAATTAAATTAATATATTGATATTAATAACTATTGGTAGTAGATTATTGTTATTATTATTCTTCCATTAAAAAAACCTATTCACTAATTAAGTTGTATTTAGTTACTAACGATAAACACTCCCATGCCCCCATATGAACAACAATCGATCTAGAACCCATCCAACACATGAACAACCTATGCATGCCCCATTCGGTGACGACATATCACACGCAGGTGGATGATTCACATGAGAGTAGGTTTAGTGCCAAAGATATGGGTTTTAATGAATAGTTTACTACCAACTATGGTGTGTACTCTCCACCTCGTCCACCAGCACTTCGACACCGATATTACTTTTCTCGATCATAAATTCCATCATTCAAGAAGGAGGTCTAGCCCAACTAACTCACAAATCCATGAATTTGAAGGATCAACTCGTCAAGTTAGTATCATTGTTTATCATTTGGATCCTGAGATATTATGGTTTCAAAAAATTATAAAAAGGGATGTCGTCTCTCCCTTATGTATTTTCACTACTCTCGCCCTCTTCTAGACTTTCCACCTACATTCGACTCTCACCTCCCTATCATCCAACTCCGTCTAACTCCGTCCTTCTACATTTCTCTATGGAGCCTAGATACGGGTGTCATCGAGACTATCATCCTAGCCGTAGGTATCAACATGACCCCTCTAGCTCTTATAATTGAAATCTAGAACCTATCAACACCAGGGTGGAGTAGGAATCTTGTGCCTTAGCCAATGAGTTCTAGAAACAAACCCCTCCTCATCTAAGGTATGAGATTGAGATAGTTAAGAATGCCATCCTCCTCGAAAGGGGAAATATCCATGACTAGGAAATATATGTAGAATTTACACTTTGGATACTTAACCCATGAAACTCGAGAGCACGAGATACCAAGTATTGGAAAATAGTTGATCTATACTAGCACATCAAGACACTCGTAGAGAATATATTGTAGGACCGGGATCAGGTGCATGAGGAATTTATTCTGCAGCTAGATGGAGTAATACTCCAACTCAAAGATATCATTTTAAGGATTCCTCAAGTCCATTAGGATGTTGATCAACCTCATGAAATTCCCCATCCTATGACTAATGGGAAATTGTTAGGGGTAGGTGACAAAACTCTAAACTAAATTTATTTATGTTCAATTTTTTTCTTATCCTACACTTATTTCTTGTGCATTTATATTATCACTATATCAGAAATATGAAATCTAGATTGGATTAACAACATCACTAGTATAGTTAGAATTCAGAATCTTATCAAAATCTATGGACAAATGACTTATAGCATTACTATTTTTCTTGTTTCCCCATTGTTGAGCCAATATATAAGTGTATTTTTTACAATTTCTCTTTTGTGTGATCAACATAAATGTACATGTTTGTTTTTAAAAAAAAACAATAAACTTACCCATTATTTTAAGGTAAAATAATTTTCTTCCAAATTAATTGATATAGATTGGATTGAGATTTAAATGAAAGAACACAATAATTTAGAGATAACCTAAGGATGATATTCAAAGTATATTATTATAGTTAAATATACATTATATCAATGAATCAAGTAGTGACAAGAACAATGTCAGATACATAACAGTCTAAAAACGATTAGAATGGTGGTATCTTATCTTTGGGAATATATGTACTAGATAAAATCATTCACCAAATCACTCTAAAAATACATTGAAAGCATATTATATCATAAATTTTAAAACTAATAAGAGGAAAAAACCCTAAAACTCCCAAAACCCTAACTCTGGGTGCTTATATGATGAAGGAATATGAGTCTGAGGGAGCTTAGTTAAATTTCAAATTACGAGGCCCTAACTTTTGCATATGAATTTCATTTGGGAAATTATTTATATACCCTTTCAAATATGTTAATTAAGTTATATAAAGGGACATTCCAAACTAAGGGAAGTTTAAAGATTCTCCTCTAGTCTTTAGAGAAACCCCAAAAACATTTACCATGGATTGAAAAATGTGTTAGAAGATCAATACCTTAAAAAGGGATCAGAAGTGTGAGATTAAAAAATTATGGTAAATAGGAAATGGTTCAAAATCATTTATAGATGGTTTCAAGCAGAAGTTACCTCCTAGATGGTTTCAAGCATTGCACTCGTTGACCTACTCTATACCCATCCAAATTAATGCACTATCATGAGTGTAGATAGGATGGTGTTGATAATGGTGTGATAGATAGTTTCTATTAAGTATAATCACTATGAGTCTTTCTTCCATAACTATGTTGGATTACTAAGAGGTGGGGATGAATTGGTAATGAGAAATTATACCAATTATTAATCCTTTAAACCACAAAGTATATTATTTTACTTATTCAACCGTGTTCATCTATTCATCATCAATATCTTATTGTATCATAAGAATTAATATTCATTAGTGCATCATAAACAATAATAAACACATACACACAATGCACAGTACACTAATATTTACATGGAAGGAGGCTCCAACCCCCTAGTTTCTCACGCTACAACCTAAGGGAAGCTCCAACTCCCCAATTCTATGGTTACAACCAGAAGGAGGCTACAAGTCCCTATGTTCTTCGGCTACAACCGAAATATGGCTAGAAACCCCTATCATTTCCCCACCCAACCACTCTAAAATATAAGTAGAATGATGGAATCACTATCACACTATCACTGTGAGATATACTGTTGTAAACCTATACCAATCAACCTGCAACAAACAACCTGTAACAACTTGTACCAAAAAACATGTAATCAACCTCTACCAATAACCTATAAACAACTTGTGCAAACATGTACAATGAATCAACTTGTACCTCAACCTATACCATAACAAAATGCATCAACCATGCACCAACTTGTACAAATAACCTGTCACAACAACCTGTCCAAAAAAAAAAATATCACAACAACCTGTCTCATCAATATTATCAACCAAATCATATCTACTCACCAAGATCAATCACCAAGACAACTCAACCATATCCACAATATCATCAAGATGTGTATCAACCAAGCATATCAAAAAAACTCATAATCATCAGCAAGATCAATATGGGCTTCTAGTAATATGCCAAGACATGTATGCTACATCATACATAAACCATGTGTCAACAATACTACTAACAAGTTCCTCCAACCATGTACTGAGTATGTACCAATCATGCATCAACTACACATCAACTATGACTCATCAATATGTACCAACATCATCAACTACTTTTCTTAACCATGTACCCAACATGTAACTCAACCATTTACCAAATACATATACCAATATAACCATCAAAATTCCTCTACCAATACATCACACTATCCATAACCAAATATCATAAACCATTACATCAAACCATGTGCCACAATATCTATCTGTAACATACCTCAACCAAAATCCCTCATCAATTTCATCATCCAATTCTGATTTGTAACTCTGTAACAAACCTGGTGTATATGATCACATACCTGCAAACCTTCCTTAACTTTAACAACAAAAGACGGGCATTTTCATCAAACTTTACATTAGTCTCACGTGACATATTTTGGATTAGTCAACAACCCTAACTTGAAATACTAATAACTATGTACCTATAATGAATAAAGATATGAAAATAGTACACAATGTTCGTCAGTGTATTGTCTTCAATTCCTCCAGGTTTCACTCTATGGAACCTCCGAGAAAAGGAGTTATAGAGAAAATGGCATACCTTGCTGAATTCTGGATTATTCTAGAGAGAGAACTTGTAGAGCATGCCCCCCATGGAATATTTGTTGCATGGATCTGAAAATGGTAAAAAAAATACTAAATATTGTACTCTAACCAACGATTTTTTTCTTGCTGAATTTGTATATGTTATGAATAAGTTATGACATTTTTTACCCGAAACATATATTTTAGACTACTTTCAAGACTAGCCACTAACCCTATTTTACATGGAGTGTAACTCCGAAAATAAAATGAGCCACAAGATGAAATTTTTATGACAATTACTTGGATACATTTTCTCAATGGCTTCCATATTTTATTGTCTAAATCATTGTAGAAAAAACGTTATTGTGAAAATGGTGAGATGGCCTGTAAATAACATACCTTAGAAAGCATAATCAAAAGACTTTATCCTCCCTTGAATTTCGTCCTTGTTTACTTCACCTTCCCTCTGAAATTCACCTTAGATCTCCTTTGGTTACCTCAATCACTTGTATATATTCAATATTCTCAATGGATACTAATGGGAGACCCTTTCTATCTTATTTATACTCTCCAAGTAGCTTCCTCTAGAAGTGTCCACTTAACCACTTTGTCCACTTAACCACTTAGCCACTTTGTCCACTTAACCAACTTTGTCCACTTAACCACTTTCTCCACTTAACCAAATTTGTCCACTTATCCAATTTTTCCACTTAACCATTTTTTCCACTTAGCCACTTTGTCCACTTAGCCACTTTATCCACTTAACCATTTTATCCATAAATAGTAAATTCTCAAATTCTAGTTGCAACTAGTTTATTTTTTATTTTTTTATTGTTGCAACCACTTTAAAACATGACTAACCACTTCGACTGGTCAACTTATTCTAGGAACTTCTAGAATAATTTGACTTCTTTGACCTTCTAGGATCTTCTGGATAACTCACGAGGGTTCTCCAACTTCATATGGCCATAACTCTCTAACCGTGAGGAGTTATGTGACATTCCACATATCACTAAAAATGGCATGACATCTACTATCCATCTAGAATAGTAATACCTACATATATATTAATATTCATTACATTAATCCTCAAACAAACTAGGGTCCCTTACCCATGCCTTTGTGCTACCGAAATTCGCTACCAAAATTCTCCACGGGTTGACATCAATCACTAAGGGTTGACATAAATATACAATATCACTCCCCAATGGTTGACATCAATCACAACCAACAATCCATACCAATTTCCCATCAAACTAAGAAAATTGTCTAACAATCTCCCCCTTTGGCATTGATGGAAACATCAACATTGATAGAAACACTTAGTCATGATAAAATTCATACTTATAATACTCATCAATGTTTCTATCTCTCCCCCTTTGACATCAATGGAAAAGGGTATCTCCCTTTGGGGTTTCTCCCCCTGACTAAAATCTCCTTGTGGATGCTCCCCCTGTCTACATGCCTTTGATATTTATCTGTGTTTATAAGCCTTTTATTACTCTCTCTTCCTTCATATGAATAATATCCCCCCCTTTTACAAAGGGTATCACTCTAATGAAACATTGAATTCATATAGCTCATTCTTCCCTTATGAAAATCTCTACCCCTCGAAACATGCCTCTGTTCTTACCTCTTCCTCTCGAATCATACCTTTGTTCTTACCTCTTTGTGTGAAAACTTATCTAAATGATATTTATCCCTATATTTTGGTTCTTTTTCTCTCTCATGACTTATCTAGAAGATGTTGTGTAGAAAACATATAAGTCTTCATGTACCTACTTCCTTTTGGAGTTATTGTCCATTGGTACTTCCTTTTGTAATCAACTGACATATATGAAAAACATTCAATAATAAGAATTCAAATATTCTTGTGTAATTATCATCCATTATGATAATCTTCCTTTGTCTCTGAACCAATCTATGAATCCATGCTCTCTTCCACTTTAATATATCTTTCTAAACATTGTAAGTGTTCTTATGAATCCATATTTTCCCATATTGTCCAAGACTCTACTACACAACTTTCCATAATGTTGATCCATATATCACTATACTATCATGAAGTCTTCACTACTACAACTGATTAATCTATCATACTACACTTCTTCTAATTGACTGATCTGGATATGTCTACTCAAACTCTACACGCTGCTCGAAGGATGGTTCTCTGGTCTTTATCAACTATTGCATAGACTCCCCCTGTATAATATTCATGTTACCTGGGAGTATCTAAGCCATATGGATCAAAATAATTCCTTCTCTAATGTAGAGTCATCATCATCTTCATCAGTAGATTCATCATCTCTCTGAACTCTGATTTCCTTTTTTCTATCTGTGGATTCATCTTTCACTACAATACCTGAAGGAACAATCTCTTGAACATGTTCCTTATTTACATTTTCTCCTTTTCTTTCATTTATTTTCAAAACCTTTATGTATTTTACATCTTCCTTTTTCTTTGTATATTTGTCTTCATATTGTTTTATTGCCAATCTTGCGATCTCTGGGACCTAGTATTTGTTCACATGTTCTTCTTGTTTTATTATCCATACTTTCTTATATTTGATACGAGTGTTCTCTTTCATGGAAGTATTGATCATGCTTCTACAATAACGGGCTATGTGTCCATAGTTATGGCATTTGTAACATTTAATGTTACGTGGGGCCACATAATAATTTTTTGTTTGAACATTTCTTTTATAATCCCTCCAATCTGCAACCTTATGTCCAAAGTTAATACAATAAAAACAATGTCCATAAAAGAAATTTACATACCTATGAGTAAATGATCTTCTTTGTGGTGTAGTCCTTATGAATTTTTGCCTTGAATGATCATGATCATGATTGAAGCTTCTTTGTGTCTTGAGCATGGATGGTCTTCTTGAAGATGTATCCTTATTATTTTTCTTATATTATGGTTCACTCTGATTCCTTCCTTTGAGTACTTTTGCATAACTCTTGCTCTTTTCTTCATTCTTCTTTTCTAGCAACCTAGAGTGATTCTCTTCATTCTCTACTGTTGATGTAAATGTTTTTGTCTCTTCAACATTCATGTTGATATTGATGACTTTGACTCTTATTGTGACAAATTCATCTTCAAGTTTCTCAACCTCTTCTTCTTTATTCATTATCTAAGAATTCATGACCTCATCTATTCTCTTTGATTCTTCAAGTTGGATTTTTAATGTAATTATTTCTTCTTCGAGTCTTCTCTCTTCTTGACCAAACTCTTCCTCAAGTTGGTTTAAGTCAGCGGTTCTTTCCTTGAGATGATACATTGGTATATTTTCTCTCTTTTTTACTTATTCCTTTTGTGCTGATATGTTGGGTTCTAAACATTGTTTTTTATAATCTAGAGTTTATTCAATTTTTCTGGCCTCTTCTAGCTGAGCTCTTAAATTCTTGATGGCCTGCTGAGTTTTTTCGGAACCTTGAACACTTTCATTTTTCTTCATCAATTATTTCTTGGATGAGTTGTTTTCTTCTCTTTCTTTCTTTAGATATTCAATTGTACTTATCATTTTTTCTCTATAATCAAATTTTTCTTCTTCATAATCTTCCTCTTTTGAATCTGTCTCACATGATGAGCATCTTTCTTCCTGTTTTGTACTTGCATCTTCGTTTGCATTTTTTTATTCTATGATGGGTGAAGAATATACATTATGTAACTTATCCCAAAGTTATTTGGCTCATGAACATTTACCAACATTTTCTATTACCGGATTAGGTAATCTTTCCGAGATGAAATCCATTGCTATTTTTTTATTCTTCTTCAATTCCTTCTTGGTTACAGTCTTTTCCCTTTTTGAACTATCATATCCTATAGTAATTGATTTCCAAAAATCATACCTCTATGCCTTTAAAAATATTTTTATCCTTCCACTCCATATCTCGGACTTTAAACCATTTTGACTATTAAACAATGGTAGTCCATTCTGAGAATAATCCATGATATTCTTCCAATGGTTAAAATGTTTCCTGAAGGACCCTGCTATGATACCAATTGTTGGATTACTGAGAGGGGGGTGAATAAGTAATGAGCAATTATACCAATTATTAATCCTTTAAACAAAATAATATATTCTTTTACTTATTCAACCATGTTCATATGTTCATCTTCAATATCTTATAGTATCATAAGCATTGAAATTCATCAATGCATAATAAACAATAATAAACGCATCCACACAATGCACAATACACCAATATTTACGTGGAAACCCAATGTGGGAGAAAACCACAGAATTATTGTGTTATATGTCAATAATTACATTTAAGGAAGCACCAACTTCCAATTGTTTAAATACATCTTGAAGGTGACTCCAACCCCCTAGTTTCTCAAGATACAACCCGAGGGAAGATCCAACTCCCCAATTTTCTAGCTACAACTAGGAGGCTACAACCATCTATGTTCTTCGACTACATTCGAACGGTGGCTAAAACCACTTATCCTTGCCCTGTACAACTGCCCAGAAATATAAGTAGAAATATGGAACCACTGTCACACTATCACTGTGATATATATTGTTGTAAACATGTACCAATAAACCTGGACCAAACAACCTGTAACAACCTGTACCAAAAAGCATGTAATCAACATGTACAAATAACTTGTAAACAACTTGTGTCAACATGTACGATGCATCAACCTATACTTCAACTTGTACCATAAACAATTTCATCAACCATGCACCAAACCTGTACAAATAACCTGTCAAAACAACATGTCCAAAAAACCTGTCTCATCAATCTTATCAACCAAATCATATCTACTCATCAAGATCAATCACCAAGACAACTCTCAACCATATGCACAATATCACCAAGATGTGCATCAACCAAGCATATCACAACAACTCATAATCATCACTAAGATCAATATGTGCTTCTAATAATATACCAAGACAAGTATGTTGCATCATCCATAAACCATGTGTCAACAATACTACTAACAAGTGCCTCTAACCATGTACGAAGTATGTCCCAATCATGCATCAACTACACATCAACTATGACTCATCAAGATGTACCGACATCATCAACTATACACCTCATGTATGTTCCAAATCGTCAACTATGTTTCTCAACCATTTACCCAACATGTACCTTTGTTGGACACACCTACCACACTTAGAGGGGGGGGGTGAATGAGTTTGGGGATCTTTTTCCCAAAACTTCCCTCTTGTGCAAAACCTCATAAATTAGCATTCAACATTTATTCATTACCCATTGTTGTCATTTATAACTAGTTATATGTGAGCACATATCAACAACATATATCAACAATATATCATCAACAATTCATCACCACAATGAACACAAAGAA
>SNQJ01S0029982.1:0-19749 GCA_010110895.2 Picea sitchensis
TTTGAACATCAGTTTTAAGGCCATCCCAAAAAATTCCTTCTTGACCCTATGGTAGGTTTTCAAAAATCCTGAGTGCCCTCCTATTGGAGAGGTGTGCAATTCCAATAGTACCTTTTGTTTGAGTTGGGAGTTCTTAAATAAATATAAGTGATCTTTGTACCATAGTGAATCATTTTTCCATGTAAATGTATCTGATGTACTGGAATCTTGCTGCAACCTTTGAATGAGAGTCCATCCTTTTTCGTCATTCTTCCATTCATCCCTTTCTTCTATTATACAATCGGGTTGGATGATCGATATAGCACAGAGAAAGGCCTCAACATCTTCATCCTTTATTGAGAGTGCACCTGCCACAACAATTTGCTTCCCTTTTTTATAGACGATTTCAAAATCACAACCCAATATCTTGGTTACCCATTTGTTGTTCTTCTAAAGATAGTCTTTGTTCCAAGAAGTATTTAAGACTATCATGATCTGTTTTGACCTTGAAGTGCCTACCTATTAGGTAAGGATGCCATTTCTTCAATGCATGTAGTATTTCCATCATTTCCTTCTCATAAGCCATTTCTTCAATGCACGTAGTATTTCCATCATTTCCTTCTCATAAATGGGCTTGTGTAAGTCCTTTCCCTTTGAGTGGTCGACTTTCAAAAACTAGGGCCTTCCTTCTTGCATTAGGGACAACACCAATTCCATTCTTAAGGCATCATAGATTCCACAATAAAGGTTTTTGTGAAGTCTGGAGGCCAAGATAGAGCTTGTAACACACCTCTTTAAGTTGTTCAAAAGCTTTAGTTACCTCTGGAGTCCATGAAATGCATCCCTAGTTAGTGCTGTTAAAGGTGCTGCTATTCTTCCATAGTGCATAACAAATCCTTAAGGAGTAGTAACTTGTTAAACCCAAAATCCTCTAATATTCTTTTCTCTTAATGTTTTGGAATCAACCACCCATCATGGCATTAACTTGTTAGGTCTACCTGATAATTTCATTAGATACATAATAGACCCTAACACTCTACCTCCTTCACTCCAAAGAAACATTTGGATGGTTTGGCATATAGTTTGTAACACACCCACTACCATAATAATTTTTTTCGTTGATTTCTCAATGATTAGAATCCCCGAAGTTCTACGGGGGTCTAGTGCAGGCTGGTTCTTCCCTGCTCACCTCCCTATGATCGTGGGTTAGGACCACAGGCCAAACAAACCAGGCGCCTTTTCGTGTTTCAATACTTGTCGATACAAGTGAGTCCACCTGTAAGGTAGAATAGCTTAGGGGGTCTAAATGAAACTCCCCCTGTCAGGATCTCGGGATGCAGGGATTCTGGCCATCTGTGACCCACCCTACTGCTTTAACAACAAAGCACTAGCTCCCCTTCTTTAGTCCCTATCTTGAATCTCTCTTTTTTCAGCATACCCCTCTCCTCACCAGTCCTGTGGTAATATATTTTGTCTACATTCATCAACCTTTCTCATGGTCCATTCACATCACACATCTACATTTCTTTTAATTCCATACTCTTGGCTATTATAGTTATTTTTACAAACTGGGGAAATAGGGTGTTACACCATCTCCCTAGTTAGAAATATCGTCCTAGATATTCTTATCTATCAACATGATGCATATATAGAAGTAACAAAATCGGATATGCCTGTCTCATGGTATCCTCCATTTCCTATGTAGCCTCTATCTGGGCTAAATGTCTCCACTGCACTCCTTGACTAAGTAAATGGTTTGGTTCCTGAGCGGAGTTTCCTTTCTGTCTAGTGTGCATTGGGGTTCTGGTAGAATTATCCCTCTGGTTCCACCTGAATCACACACCAATCAATTATATGGTTAGCATCATGTACATATTTCTTCAATAATGAGACATGGAAACATTATGTGCTTTTACTGGGAGGTAGTGCTAGCCTATAGGCTGTGTCCCACTCTATCTAGAACCTCAAAGGGTTCACAAAACCAGGGTGCCAACTTGTCACAAGCCCTACTTCTCACAAGGAACTTTTCCTGGGCCCCAACTCTAATATATAGATGATCTCCCACTTTGAACCCTCTGGAGTCTCCTTTGGATGGAATCTTTTTCCAAGTTGGTTCCTTGTTTAATCTTCAGGTTTTGTTTTATCCAGTCACTTTTACTATTCCATTTCTTTCAAGCCAGTCCGAAAACAAATTGTTCATGGGATTGCTCCAATTGACTGGAGTGTTGCGCGGTCTACCATAGAGGACTCCCAAAGGGACTCATCTTCAAGGATGCTTGGCAGTCATTGTTGTAGGAGAATTCCACTTTCCAGGGAAGGTAGTCTCCATCTCCCCTTAAGTTGATGCATTACATGCATTCTTAGTACGTGTATTCAAGCATTTGGTTCACTCATTCTATTTTTCCATCGGTTTTAGGGTGATAGAGGAAGTAACTAAACAACTTGGTCTCTAAACCAGCTATTAGTGATTTCCAAAAGTTGAAGTAAATTCCTGTGTCTCCTCATTGCATAACTTTCTCACACGGCGCAGTTTGAATATTTCTTTCATGAATACCTAGGCGATGTCTATTGATTTGTAAGTTGATTTGACAGGGATGAAATGAGAAGACTTTGGTTTAATTTATCCAGCACTCACCACAATGGCGCCATTCTGTTTCTATTGAGGTTGGTAATCCAGTTGATGAAATCAACGGAGATGGTTTCCCATTTCCATCTGGGATTGGTAAGGGCTGTAACAATCCTGCTGCGTCGATGTTCTATTTTAACCTGTTGTCACTCTATGCATTTGGCTAGGTACTCTGGCTCGTGTCTTCTTCAATCTAGGCCAATAAAATTGCTCGTGGCAGTGATCATTTTCTGTAGTTCCGCTAGATGACCTTGAGTAGGGTATTTTATGGGTTCATCATGGATGAACTCTTCAAGTCGTCACAATCTGGGATATAAAATCTGCTTTGTAAGTGAGCAGACCTCCATCAGTCATCTAGTAGCCTTCATAATTTACTCCAGTGGTTCCTCGCTTGTAGGTACATGGTCACATTCTGGACAAATGGATCTGTCTTGTGCATTTCTGACTATTTCTTTGACATCTGTCTACAGGTGCCTACTGCTGCCAGGTGAATCATTCCCATGCTTCTGCTAAGGGCACCGACCCACCCTATTTTCTTCTTTCCTTTAATGTGTTTGATCTCGAAATCAAATCTGCCAAGGAGGGCCATCCACCAGCTTGTCTATACTGAGATTTGTTGACTGCAAGGTATCACAATCCACAGTGATCTGTCATAGTACAAATTTTCCCAGGAGGTAATGCCTCCACATTTCAAGGCATGCACTATGGAACCAGCTCTAGATCATGGGTCAGCATAGTTGACTTCATACTCATTCAATTTTCAGGGATTCATAGTAGACTTCACACTTCCTCCTGCATAAGGAATCCTCCGAGCCCTTCCTCTTACAGGCATCTGTGCACATGAGGGAGTCAACTCCTGACTGGACGACTTCAGCACTGTGCATGGGTCAAGAGATGCCTGTGGTTTGAAATCTTTCTTCACATTTCTGTGTCCACATGAATTTTTGTCCTCTTCTCTGAGGGAAAATGATTGGACAACCAATCTTGAGAATCCTTTTATAAATCTCCTATAGTATCCTATAATTCTATAAAGGATCTCAAGGTCCTAAACATCCTTTGGGGTGGGCCATTCTATGATAGGTCTGATTTTGTCGTGGTTCACTGCTACTCCTCTTCGGAGAGAACGGTCATGCAATGTATTTGCTCCTGGAAGAATTCACATTTGCTGAATTTGGCATAGAGTCAATGTTCTCTTAGCACTTGTGGCACAAGTCTAAGATGCTCTTCATGCCCTTTCTGTTCTTGGAGTAAATTAATATGTCATTGAAGAATAAAGTACAAATTTTCTAGGAACTTGCTGAGTACATTGTTCATCAAGCACATAAAAGTGGTAAGGGCAATGGTCAACCCAAATGGCACTACTACAAAACCAGAGGGTCACCTCTCGCTCGAAGGCAGCGGTTTTATGGATGTCTCTCACCCTTGATTTGACTTGTATCCTGACCTCAAATCAATCTTTTGAGAAAATAGACGCACCCCAACTGATCGAATAGATCAACGATTCTCGAAGCTAAGGGTAATTTTTCTTTATGGTTACCTTATTTAGTGGCCTATAATCTATACACAGTCTAAGGGTACCGGCCTTCTTTTTCATGAACATGATTGGTGCTCCCCACGGAGACATGTTGGGTCCAATATAGCCTTTATCCATCATTTCTTTAATTGCAACTTGAGTTCCACTAACTCGTGTGCTTCATCTGTAGGTGTCCAGGACACCGGCACCGCTCCTCTGTAAGTTCTCCTATCGAGAAGTTCATGTCCCTTCTCGGAGGTAAAACTGGTAAATTCTCTCAAAACACATCTCTTTATTCTCCCAGGATAGGGTGATCATCAAGGATTAGTTTTGTCACCTTCGATTGTTTTCACACATGTATTGCATATAGGGTGTACATCCCTCGACAATACTTTCTCATTTTGCAGAGCTGATATTTGTCTCACCTAGATGGGTTTCTGGATCCTTTGAAGGGTTATCCTCTTCCCTTCCTTACTTTACACATTTTAAGGTCTTATGGTAACAGTTCAATCTAGCTTTATGGGAAGCTCAGCCAGTCCATTCCAATCAATAGATCATATGATCACAGGGGTAATAAGTTAAGGGCTGTTTGGGTGGGAAATCTACCTAACATTAATTTTGGTAGTCGGTATGACTTGCTATCCTCCTTTGTTAGTATAACTTCACAACAACCATGGTTTGTATGTTTTTTTTATTGTAGTTTACACTTATCAACAACTTAGGGGCTATATAAATTTTAACCAGGGTCAATCAAAACAGACACTAGGATGGTTGGAAATCACCTTCCATTTACACTAATTTAAGCTTGGTGGTTGGTTTGTTTATTATCCATGACTGCATGAATTCGTGGCATACTCCTGGACGCATCATTGACGGTAGTAGCTTCTGATGTTATAACTTCCTGACTATTCTGTTGTCGGTGGATAGTCTCTAATAGATGTTCTTCCTCAGCAACCCCAACATTTTAAAGGCTCTCTCTTCGAGTTATCAAGGTTCACCCATATGGGTCCGTAAGCTTGGAGATTCCGGCCAAGGAGAGAAAATTTGCTGGTGCATAATTCAGCTAGAAGGCTCATCTTTGGTTCTTTCTTATAGTTCCCAACCTGGGATTTAATTCCCTTCTGAAATCTTGAACCATTCTCTGTTTCCATCCCTTCTCAAGAGGTTCCCCGGCTTTGATGCCCAAGTAAACTGTTCATGACAATAGGCTGCCTTTCAGATAGTGCCTTCTAGAGTCTTTTGGCTCATCAAATTCAATTCATCTGATAGTCCTTAGGTGGTCCACCCATGAAGTTGCTGTACCTTTTCCCCTTTTCCGCCTTGATATAGGGTATCCTAGCACCCTTAACAAATCAGGGAATTTGTTGACATATTCTTCTATAGTGATTGTCCTAGTTTGAGTTCATAAAACTCTTTTAGGTCTTTCTGTTTCCGAAATATTTTTCACAGATACTCTTCGGAAGTACTTTTCAAACTATTCCCAAGACAGGTCCCCTTCTCTCACGAAACCCTTTCATATTCTTAAGGTCTCCCACCAAATGGAAGCCTTCCATTCAAGTTGAAGGTGGCCAATCGGGCCTTCCACATTTTCCCAGATAAGTCATGGACTCTAAAATACTTATTTTGTCCAAGCAGTCATGCCTCTGCTTCCTCCCCCCTCTTTATTCCCCAATCAATGTTTAGGGTGGTTTTCTTGGCCTTTCTGAGTTATTTGAATTTTCTACCTTTGGAAGACTTTTTCTTCTTTTTCTTCCTAGGATAGGAAATGGTTCTGTTTCTAGGAGAGCCCTCTGGAATTGTCAACTCTTCTTAGAGGGAATCTATCCGACGCTTGTCCCACCTCTGTTGTGGACCTTTCTGGATGTGCTCTTCTTAGTGTGGCCACTGATATGAACATGTTTCTGAAGTCTCCAGGTTCATGCTGCATTTGTCTTTGTAGATCGATAAACTCTGCAGTAAAACTAAGTAAATTTATGTTTTCTTTTCTTGTTCCTTCACCATTCTGCCATAGGCCTTGCAGTTTATATCTGGACCATGAGACTCCCTCACAGCTTGGCTAGATCCTCGAGGGGTCTCGTCACCCTCCTTTCACGACTGTCTCTCATTGTGGGAGCCTTCTCTCCCACTTCTTGGTGAGTCTCCATACTAAGCGTTGATAATTTCCTACGGTTGATCTTCCGCTTTGTGTTCAAAAGGAAAACACTATTGTTAGTCAATATTTATATTTATTTTATAACCAGTACATAATTCATATTTCACATGTACACACACACACAATAGGGTTTTCATTCTTAACTTTGTCTCTTGATTAGGAAGGTTAAGACAGGCTACTCTTTAAGAGTGTTCCGAATGGAGCTCTGCAACTCATTCATGAGCCCAGCAGGCTGAGTGTTGTAACCATGCTCTGATACCAATTCTGTAACACACCCACTATGGGAATAATTTTTTTTTTTTTGTCTTTTTCTTCGAGGAACGAAATCCTTGAATTTCTACAGGGGCCTAGCGTAGGCTTGTTCTTCCCTGTTCACCTCCCTCTGTGATCGTGGGTTAGGACTACAGGCCAAACAAACCAGGTGCTTTTCATGTTTCATGACTCAGCGATACAAGTGAGTCCAATCTTAAAGGTAGAATGGCGAGGGGCTCCAGAATGAAACCTTTGGCTGTAGATCTGGGTGCGTAGATTCTAGCCGTCCAGATCTACCTACTGCTTAATGATAAAGCACTAGCTCCCTCTTTAGTCCCTATCATGGTCTCTTTTCAGCATATCCTCTCTCAACAATCCTGCAATAAAATTCATAACATTATTCACATTCATCGACCTTTTCACAAGGTCCATTCACATCAAACATTCACATTTTGAGTTTTCCATGCTTCTGGCTGCCAGAAGTTATTTTTATAAACTGGGGAAACAGGGTGTCATATAGTTGTTCTTTAGTAGTTGTAGCACCTTGTCAACATGTCACACATGATCCTCCCAAGACTTGCTATAGGATTAGTATATCATCAAAAAATACTAACACAAATTTTCAAGGAAGGCTTGAAAATGGAATTCATCAACCCTCTGAATGTGGATACATCTAGGCACAAAAGGCATGACCAAAAATTTATAATGGAATTCATGAGTTCAAAATGTTGTTTTGGATATCTTCTTCCTTCATTCTAATTTTATGATACCTTGAACAGAGATCCAAATTTGTGAAATAAATTGCTCCAGTGCATTTAATCTTAACACCATCAATAGAAGGAATGGGAAACTTATCTCTAATAGTGATATTGTTGAGATTTCATAATTTGGACACATACGCTATGATACATCTTTCTGAATACCATTACCACCAGTGTAGAGTAAGAAATTTTTCTAGGTCTAATAATACCAGCCTCTAACATTTGCAATCCATGTTTCAATTTCAATTTTATGGGTATAAGGGTATCCTCAGATGGCTTGATGTTAGAAGGAAAACTTCCATGAATTAGGTGAATATCATGACTATGATTGGGGGTAAGACCTTTGGGAATATCTTCAAATACTTTGAATGCTTATCAATGATCCCTTAGAGATCTTGAGGAATAGGTGGCATAGATGTTTGAACATATCCAGTATATAGTTGTGCAATAAATAATTGATGTCCCTTTCAATACTTTTGTCATGCCATTAGAGCTTTGTATTTCACTTTACTGGGTTTCCTTTGATACCTTTTAACTCAATTTCTTTCCTTCCAAAGAAAATTCCCATGAAAAAAGTTCTTGAAAATTAAAAATCCAGTGTTCCTAATGATTGTAAATCCATTGGATTCCTAGTACAATGTCAGCACCACTCCATGGTATAGAAATGATTGGAATTATTCATTACATAAGCATTCCCCATAGTAAGATTGATCTTATTGCATTTTCCTGAGCACTGATAAAGGTTCCTCCTTAAATCACATTTGAAACTGCACCTGGATATACAATTGAGAGATTTGGCTAATTTTATAGATAATGAAATCATGAGTACTTCCAAATTAAGATCATTACCTTTTCTTTTTGATGTATCCTCCATCTTGAGGGTTTGAGGAGTGCTAATTCCAGCCAATGTATCATATGATATCGTGGAGTCAACTCTACAAACAAATTGTTTCATTTCTATCTTGAGATGGCTCCTTGTTCTATTCTTCCTCTTCACAATCTCTGTATAATAATTTCTTATCACCACACTGATGTCCTTTACTGCACTTGTTGTCACACCAAAGCACAAACCTTTTTCTTTCTTTCCTCTAATTGTTGAGGTGTCAACTCAGGTTGAGGTGTTTTAGAAGAAGGAGACTGCCCTCCCCATAGATGTTAGGATCTGTCCTTCTAGTAGCCATAGCCATATTCTTCACTTCAACATTCTTGCCACCCTAAATGCATTCTCCAAATGATTTGGGTTCTAAAATGGAACCCCATGTTGAATCTTATCCTAAAGTTCCATGAATACATCAATCAAGTGCCTATCTGGAATATCAGTTACCCTATATTCAATCTTGGAAGTTCTGCACCTGTTTCTTGTAACCGAACCCCTTGTTTGAGATTTTATCAATTGGATAAAGAAGGCATTGCTCCCTGTATCCTCATAATGTGCCATCATTCCTTCCGTGAAAATTGTTCAAGGATGATTGATTTAAGTAGAACAACCACTCCATACTCATACAAATTGATTGGGTTCTAAATATAAAGAAACAATTCGTACCTTTGTGTGTATGTATACATTATGTGATCAAAGAATTGCTCCATCTTGAAGTATCCATGGATTGGGTCCTTGCCATCAAACTTCCTATATCGATCTTAGGAACGTAGTTGGTCTTCACAACCTAATAGTTGGAGTTTCTCCATTCTTGGTTCACCTTCCTTGTGTCCTCATCATGAATTTCATGGGATACATTTTCACTTTCAGGTGTCCTCTATTAGATTTTTTTCAATCCTTCCATGATCTCCTTTTTAAACCATCCATCTTAATATTTATTGCCTCAAACTTAGTTTCCTTTGAATCCATCATCTCTTTTAGTCTTTTATCTTTTGTTACTATCTTTATTTTGTAAATCATTTATGTCCCTACACATTTCTTCTTCACCTTCATCAAGAGTCCATGTAGGGATTGTCTGGAGGCTTATCTAAGTGTAGTTCCCTTTGGGCAGGCATGTTGTGCAGGTATCACTTTTGAACCTTGGATTTTGAGGTGGTTCTGCTAGACAAATCTCTTCTGTTGTATCTCCCAAAGTTTTAGGGCCCTTCTGCATGAAACTTTTTTGTAGTTCTTGATATTTCTTCTCTGCAATGCCATAGGTCTTATCAAAATCGGATGTGCCAAATGGAATTTACAATAAATTCCCCACAAATTGTTGATTTTGGCCTTCCAAGATAATATCACTTACAGGCCCCACAAAAAGCACGATATAAAATTCCTTTGAAACTTGTACCATAAATACTACAGACTGTCCACTATCCAATGCAACTAGTCTCATCAATTTGGATAATCTATGAATAAGTTATGATTTCTTTACTTGGAACACCTTCTTGAGACTATTCAATAGGACTAGCCAGATACACCCAGTTTCCACAGGTGTATCTGAAAATGTAAGAGATGACCTAGTGCTGAATTTTTATCACAGACACCTTACTAATTTATGTAAACAACCTCCAGATTTTAGGGTTCAATGTTAAGGCAGAAATTTTTTTATAGCAAAAATTCCTGCAATGACACAGTTTAGGATGATTCTAGAACTCTATCTCGCATTGTGTTGTATCTCCAAAATTGTAAGGTCTCATGAGATGAAATTGTAACCCAACGTACCTTGATCCTTATAATAAATATCCTCCAAGCTATTCCTTATGAAACGTTGTAGAAAAATTATATAAAATGCTAAGTAGGCCCTAGATGTAGTAGCGAAACCCCTATAACTTGAGAGCTCGATACCATATGTTAAGAAACTAATATCAATATAGCATAGAAAAACTCCCCAGAATATACTCAATGCCTTGAAAAAGAGAGAAATTAGATAATAATCCTCTCTCTGAGGGGGGAAACTCCTTATGCCCACATATATAAATGTGTACAATTACAAGATGATTCTAGATGAAAATGTCTCCCTTAGGGGTATATATAGGAGACTAGGAGGTATAATTCAACCAATGGAATGTGCCTCTACACAAATAAAATAAAATTATGAATGTAATATGCCCTAATTAATAGGTAATGAGCCACCATTTAGGGCTTAACACTTAGTTGCATGTTGATGATCAATCGTGTCCACCTAGTGTAATTTGTTCCTTTCCATGAGCCCATTGTACTCCAATTCCTCCATGGACTTTTACACCTAGACACTACATAGATTATCAAAAAGTAGCCATGTTTATCACATGTGAGCCAATACATATTGATCTTGGAACCCTTCCTCTATCATATCTCTACCTATAACTAGCACTACTACACATTGGAAAAAATTGCGACGTTACGGAAAAACTTGGCCACATTGTCGAAAAACAGAGAACCTTAACTTTTCCATACTCCTCGATATCAGTGCACTCTATGCACGCACATTCCCAAATGCTGCAAGATAGACGAAGAAGATTTCTACCTTTGAACAACATCAAATGTGCATCGCGACTTGCAACGTGTGACATTAGGTTTCCTCCCCATAATGGTCACCTACATTTGAAAATTCAACATTGACTTGTTCAATAGTCGTCGAAATTGCAATGTTTTGTTCATCGCACTTGCGACGGTGTGGAAACTAGGTTTTCAATTTCCTCTAACGGTCACCTAATTTCTTTGAAAATTCAACATTGACTTCATTGGTCAACTGTCATCATAATTGAAACGTTATAAAATATATAAATATGCTGCATTACGATGTGACAAGTTTGTTATAACAATGACGGTTCAAAAGGGTATAAGGTCTTCTTGGAGAACAAAAATAGGTTTTTTTTTCATATACTATAATGGAAAATATACGATATTCTATTATACACCACTCTATTTTATAAGATAATCATCAGTATATGTCTGTGGGGAAGAAAGTAAAACATTGAGGTGGGAAAATAAAAGAGGGGTATGGTAACGGTGACGATAAATGTTATTTTCCTTGCAAAATTGTTGTACTAGACATCCTGAAAGAGTTTTAATAGCAACAACTAAAAACATTGTAGAAAATATGCGCACATGGACAGGACTGTAAATGAATATCGTCCTATATATATATATATATATATATATATATATATATATATATATATATATATATATATATATATATATATATATATATTCATTATCTGTTTTATTATTGATTTGTATTCTCAAACTTTTATACTGTTTTAAACATGCACTAATTTTTCATGATTGTATAAGAAAACATTAGAGGTGGGAAACAAATTAAAGAGGGTGAAAACGGTGACGGTAAATGTTATTTACCTTGCAAAACTTGTTGCAATTAGACGCACAGAAAGAGCTCTTAATAGAAACAACCAGTAAAAACATTGCAGAAAAGACATAAGTACATGGACATGGGATCACCGAATATCGTCCCATGGTATATATATATATATATATATATATATATATATTCACATTCAATATATTCATTATCTATTTTAATATTGATTGTATTCTCAAACTTTTATACTGTTTTATACATGCACTAATTTTTCATGATTGTTTGTAATTATAAAGTTAGATTTCCCCCCTAACTTTTTGCATAAAGCACCAAGTAGCAACATAAATGATGTTGTACAAGTTGAGGAACATGAAGCAGATAATGAAGATCAAGTTAATGATCCCATGGAAGTAGATGACAATAATAACATAGTTCAAGATGATGGGACAAAATGATCCAATATTTATTTGGTCATCCAGATGAGGATAATGGGGACAATAGTGATGGTATTTATGATGAACCTCTTATTGAAAAGGAAAATAAACAACTTTATAAAGGGCCAAGAGAAAATATTCTCTCCACTACATTGTTGTTGGTGAACTTAAATGTTACAAATCATTTGTCGAACACTTGTAAGCCATAGATTGTTAGGTGAATTTCTGTTACCCTCGTCAAATATTTTACCTCGCACATATCGAGATTTACATGCCATTATGAAAGACTTTGGAATGGAGTATCAAAGTATAGATGCATGTCCTGATGATCATATTATATATTATGGACAACATGCGTAAAAAAAAAATGCTCGGTATGTGGTATCAATAGATATTGAACCGATCAAGTAACAAAAATGGTGCCTCGAAAGGTTCTCCGACATATTCCTATAATTCCACGTTTGCAGCGACTGTTCAGGTGCCAAAGCATAGCACCGTTTATGGATTACCATGCACGAAAGAGAATTGAAGATGGCGTTCTTTGAATGCTTGCATATGGTTATGCATTTAAGGAAATTGCTGCAAAATGACCAAAATTTACAGATGAACCTCGTAATGTTAGGCTTTCATTGGCAACTGACGGTGTTAATCCATGTGGAGAGCTTTGGTCTATTTACTCAGTGTGGAATATTTTTGTTATCAACAATAACATTCCTCCTTGGATGTCAATAAAGAGGGAGCACATAATGTTGACAATGATTGTTCCAAGTATTTGTTTACATTAATTTTTCGAATGTAAAATTTTCATTTTTCTTTTTTTTTTGCATAATATCTTTTATTTATTTATTTACGTATATATACATACCATGGTAGTAATTTCGTGTAATTTCAAACAATTAAGTAAGTACCAAGTTAAAGATATGAATGTGTATATCGAACCTCTTATCGACGAGCTACTAAAGTTATGGGAGGGCATCACTATGTATGACATCTGTAAACCAATTGGGCATAAGATATTTCAATGCCGTGGAATACTTTTATGGAAATTCACGATGCCCCAGGACTAACACATTTTTTTGGTATGTAACGTTCCATATTGCATGCTTGAATAATATATAATTAATTGAATATATCATGCATGTTGTTTAAATAATCTTTTCGTATATTGATAATTCACATTAATCCAGATGCAGGTCTTTAAACAAATGGTAAATTTGCATGTCCATTTTGTGGTCCTAAGATGAAATCTTGTCGGTCAAAAAGTTTAGGAAATGAGGTGTTTGATGAGTATAGACACTTCCTCTCTAAGAACCATAAGTATTGTACTACTGAAAAATATATTTTCAATGGGAAACAAGAGTCTGGACTAAAACCACAAAGAATGACACCTTGCCTATGGAAGTTGGTATATGACATAATTAATCCTCGAGGTACGCATTTTGTTTATGTATCGTAAATGGAATTATGTTTTGAAATTTTATTTTAATTATTCAATTTATTTTACCGCATTTGATAAATAGTGTTCTGATTTTTTTATGCTTCATCATTGTCGTCTTCATGAAGGTAGTAATAATGGGCTTCCACGAGGAATGAAATGTTATCCCACTCAATTCATGAGGTTGCCTTACTATGAGGAGCTAAAAATAGTTCATTTGTTTGATACAATGCATATCAGAAAGAATGTGATAGAAACATTATGGCGAATCATAGATGGTAGGAGGGATAAAGAAAAAATTATCAAAATTTTTAATGACATTCAGGAAGCTAATCATGCAATGCAAAGTGTGATCGATCAAATAGCGATGGAGACCAAAATAACGTTCCATGGTTATTAACAAAGCAACAAAGCAATGGTGTAAAAGAGTTCATTCAAAGAATTAAATTTCCCACATGTTTTTGTTAAAACATAAAGAGTATCTTAACGAAGAAAGGTGAATTTGGTGGGGTAAAAAAACACATGATTGGCATACCTTCATTAAGGTAATTAATAATTTTAGTATTCATATTTATATATTGGTCATATAAATTTTTTGAGATTTTTTTTTGGTCTAGTTTTGAAACAAGTAACGATTTGTTTTTGTTGTTACAATATGTTCTACCTCTATCTCTCCCAAACGAGTTTGACAACAACATCAAACAATTTATACATGATCTTGGAAAATACATGAGGTAAGTAGTTGCAATATATATGCAAAAAAAATTCAAATTTTTGTTGTACTTAATGACATGTGTTTTACTTGTAATGTAATATGTATTATGTTTTGTTGAAACATGTTATTTTCCTACGTCATGATTTGTAGTTGGTTGTCATTGAAAGATATCCATGAAGATGATATAAATTATTGGAAGAGAGAAATTCCTCGACTAATGTGTGAAATGCAGAAGTATCCACGTCCAACATTTTTCAATGCACAAGAACACTACCTCATACACCAAGTTGAGGAGATTGAAATGTGCGGACCTATACACATAAGGTCAATGTGGATGGTGGAGAGGCACTTGAAGTCATTGAAGGATTTGGTTAGACAAAGAGCACGTCTTGAGGGTTCTATGGTGGAGGGATATATGGTATATAAATCCATGGTGTATATTAGTCTTAGTCGGTATCGTCCTAAATTAGCAACACAAGATATGCATGTAGTGGATTGCATTTGGGATGTGAACTCCATCAAAATTTTTGAAGGGGAGCAATTGTTGGGGAAATGTGCAATGAAGAAAGTGAGAGGTAATTAAATTGTGGATATTTGTAATAAATATAAATTTTCATTTTTTTTTGTGTATACGATCATACTCATTTAATATTTATTCTTTCATCATTTATTAATATTTACCATGGTTATAACTAATATTTAATATTGGTGAATTGTGATTTTTTGATCGTTCAGTTGCTCAAGATTGGGATGCACTACATTTATACATTGCAAACAATCTTGACTGGATGAAGGTATGGATTGATATATGTAAACAACGTCATGGAAGTAGGTTATCATGGAAATAACTGTCTGAATTGGTTAGAGAAGATCATCATAATGGAGATTATGATGTTATGCAGAGGGAAATAGATTTATCATATTGTTTGAAAGATGGAAATGAAAGAAAATTCACCCATTTTATTCAGTTATTTTATATTATATTAATGTTACTGTAGGTGTATTTTTTTTCATATTATACTTTCCAAGTTATACAAATTTGTTTATTATTAATTGACAATGCATCTTTTACATGTTTGGCATATTGTAGTTGAAACAAAACAAGGCTATGTGGTGCAATGGTCATAAATTTTGTATCAAATAGTTGGATGAAACCAGGAAAACTTCTGATAGTGGGATAACTGCAGTATTCCAAGTCACTAATGTTTCTTCTACTATGGGTTTTTGAATGATATAATTGAGCGCGACTTTAATTCCTTCAAATTAGTTTTGTTCGATGTCAAATGGTATAGGTTACGAATGCATGAAAATGATGAGGAAAGAACTGTTATTGAACATGCCAAAGGATTTCCAATGATTAAAACAACGATTTTTGAAAAAGCAAATGACCGCGATGTTTTTCCAAGTCAATGTGAACAAGTCTTTTACTCAAAGGTTCCAGGTAAGAGAGATTGGTCATTTGTTGTTAAGTATGATCCTAGAGGAAGGCCAATAAAGTATATTGTAGATGAAGAAGATGATATTGAAGAATAAGATGATTTAGATCTAGAGAAGGAAGAATATGGGTCGACAGATGAAGAAGACGAAGAAGATGAACCAGGCGTAGGAGACAATGCGCCAATTCTTGATGATGATATCGATGAAGACATGCTTGAAAATGACATTGATGACGATGATGATATCATAAATCCTTTCAACATTGTTTCTGAACCATATGTTGATACATATGTTGAGTTGGATGATCAAGAAGAAGATACAAAAGAAGGATGATACAAATGCTGCGTTAGATGAGGTACATAATTACTAGATATTTTAATTTGTATGAATCCTTTAAATATTTTTTTATGTGGGTTAATTACATGTTTTTAAGTTTTATTTCATTTTTGTTTTGGTAGTTTCTATGCATGATTACTATGTTGCTTTTGTTTTTTTTTTCTATTTTATAGATTGGGTGTTGGGGAATTGAGAGTGATGTGAGGGGGCGCAGGGGCCATATGAGATTCCACCTTCACGTGGTTGGGCTTGTTTAGTAGAGAATAAATTATTCTTGAAACCAAGAGAAGCTCATTCATTCATATTTACACTCAAAGATCACTCACAGACCCACTATATATATCGACCCATCTCGTCCTCGTTTCATTTTAATTTTCTTGGTTAAATTTTAAAGGAAAAAGCTATTAAAAGACATTGTACTAGGGATAGAGTACATGATGGGAAACAATGACATGTGAATGGGGCCAACGTTGAAATTTTTTCAAAATGTTTTTGTATGCACCGGTATTTGACATGGATAGACTATTCACATGCCTTGACCATATGGGAGGGTTTCCAGATTCAAAGATCACTCACACACCCACTCTTTATATTCATCGTCTATGTCGTTCAAAACCAACACCATGCCAATTAGGCCCATGATTTTGGTTGTGGGAAGAAGAAGGCGATAGATGATATTTTGTATTTAAATAATGATTTCGTACTAATATTCTTTATGGAGAAAAAAAGTACTTAGATGAGAGAAAAAAACAAAGACATAAAATAACTTGAATCTTGTTTGATTAATCAAGTAATTATTTATCGATGTTATTGCATTCCCTTGTAGTATTATATGTGGGGAAATCATGCGTCTCAATCATATTTTAAAGGAAACAACTAAAATACATTGTACTAGGGATAAAGTACATGATGGGAAATAATAACCTGTGAATGGGGCCAACGTTGAAATTATTTCAAAATGTTTTTCTATGCACTGAAATTTGACATTGATAGACTGTTCACATGCCTTGACAATATGGAAGGGTTTCCAGACTCAAATATTACTCACACACCCACTCTATATATCAACCCATCTCGTCCTCATTTCATTTTAATTTTCTTGGTTGAATTTTAAAGGAAACAACTATTAAAAGACATTGTACTAGAGATAGAGTACATGATGGGCAACAATGACCTATGAATGGGACCAACGTTAAATGTTTTTCAAAATGTTGCTATATGCACCAAAATTTGACATGGAAAGACTATTTGTATGCCTTGACGATATGGGAGGGTTTCCAGACTCAAAGATCACTCACAAACCCACTCTTTATATTCATCGTCTGTGTCGTTCAAAACCAACATCATGCCAATTAGGCCCATGATTTTGGTCGTGGTGAGAAGAAGGCAATAGATGAGATTTCGTATTTAAATAATCATTTTGTACTAATATTTTGTATGGAGCAAAAGAGTACTTAGATGAGACCAAAAAACAAAGACAAGAAATAACTGATATTGAAGCTTCTGCGATTAATCAAGTACTTCTTTATCGATGTTATTGCATTCCCTTGCAGTACTAGATGCAGGGATGTCATGCGTCTCGATTGTATTTGAAAGGAAATAGCTAAAATAAATTATACTAGGGATAGAGTACATGATGGGAAACAATAACCTGTGAATGGGGCCAACATTGAAATTCTTTGAAAATGTTTCTACATGCACTGAAATTTGACATGGATATATTGTTCACATGCCTTGACGATATGGAAGGGTTTCGAGTCTCAAATATTATGCACAAACCCACTCTATATATCGACCCATATTTTCCTTGTTTCGTTTTAATTTTCTCGGTCGAATTTTAAAGGAAACAACTATTAAAAGACAATGTATTAGGGCTAGAGTACATGATAGGAAATAATGACCTCTGAATGGGGCCAACGTTGATTTTTTTTCAAAATGTTTATGTATGGGAGGGTTTCCAGACTCAAATACCACTCACACACCCACTCTTTATATACTTCATCTGTGTCATTCAAAACCAACATCATGCCAATTAGGCCCATGATTTTGGTCATGGCGAGAAGAAGGAAATAAATGAGATTTTGTACTAATATTCTTTATGGAGCAAAAGAGTACTTAGATGAGAGAAAAAAACAAAGACAAGAAATAATTGATATTGAAGCTTCTGCGATTAATCAAGTACTTCTTTATCGATGTTATTGAATTCCCTTGCAATACTAAATGCAGGGATGTCATGCATCTCGATTGTATTTTAAAGGAAAAAGCTAAAAGACATTGTACTAGGGATAGAGTACATGATGGGAAACATTAACCTGTGAATGGGGACAACTTTGAAATTCTTTCAAAATGTTTCTCTATGCACTGAAATTTGACATGGATAGACTGTTTGCATGCCTTGACGATATGGAAGGGTTTCCAGACTCAAATATTACTCACACACCCACTCTATATATCGAACATCTCATCCTCATTTTGTTTTAATTTTCTCGGTCGAATTTTAAAGGAAACAACTATTAAAAGACATTGTACTAGGGCTAGAGTACATGATGGGAAATAGTGACCTATGAATGGGGCCTATTATCTCCTATCCTAGGGATAGCTAAGTAGATTATGTCTCGAGGCCCACAGTTCCTAGACATGGAGTAACGAGATACATATGATTTGAGCTTGGCCCTGGAGGGCCCATCTTTTCTTCAATGCCTCCTATCTATCAACAACAACAACATCCATCCCATCGGCCTGGTTCTGAAGTAGTAGTGGATATTTCTCCATGAGGTAATGAGTCCAGGTATCATGGTATGTGTCACTTTGATTCTCAAAAAAAATTGAATATGTGCACTAAATTCTCTTTTGTTTCTTGAAGTTTGCTTGGAAATTATTCTCTTTAACTTGTCCATACTTGAGGGGGATGACATAGTGCCCTAGTAAGTTGGTTCCCTTAGGGATGAGTTTTCGCTGGGTGGGTCTATGAAATATCATCGTCCATTCCTTCCATACTTACCACTTTTCATCATTATCCCTCTCATATTTCCCCTACATTGGTTTGGGCATTGGGTTTTCCAAGCTAGTAAGGGTTGTGCCTTTCCTTGTGGGAAGAAGGGGTTAAAGGCCTAGAGGGTAAAAGTAGCTGGCAAAAGTTAAAATCCAAAATGAAACCTTGAGATGCTTCACCCAGGGATCCCTAAGAAAGAAATAAAAATCTTCTCAGCAAGAAAAGGGGACCCATAAAATAAAATAAAACTCAATATCTAGTTGGTGGATAGGAGGTCTCATCATGAGCTTGCCTATTAGGTCCATGGGCATGTAGTGGTATGACACTACCATCCATCTAGTCACAAAACCATGGTAGTGTCTCTTGGTGGCATAGCCAAGAGAAAGGGGGTCTCATCACGAGCCAACCTTCTCATTTCCGTGAAATGCTTGTGGGTAACGCTTTCACCACTGGTCACCATGCCAGGACAATGTCCTCCAACTATTCTCTTGAAAAGAAAAAGCAATAAGAGAAAGAATAAAAGGCATTGAATGGGCTAGGAAACAATGTCATCCATGATAAGGTGCAGATCAAACTCTACAGAGGCACCCATAGGTAAGACCTACATTTCCCTGTTATGACTACACCCTTTTCCCAAACATTCCATACACCATCTCATGCATCTACATGACTGATTTAGGAGGCTCCCTAGGTCCAGAAAATGCTCAAAAATGAAATTTGTTGGAATTGAATGAAACCAATTCCATTGCGACCGGATCATCGTCCTGATTTTGGCCATATATTTACTTTCTCAAATGGGCGTTGTAGGTAAGAGTTATTGCAATCTGACCATTTTCCCAAACATATAAAAAGTCCAGAGAGTACTTTCGGATCCATCGAATAGGTTTTATG
>SNQJ01S0029982.1:19759-42223 GCA_010110895.2 Picea sitchensis
CCATCACTGACACAAGAATTCGCCAACTGAGGAATAGATCCATTTCAAAGTATCTCATTAAATGGAGGAAACTACCAGCTGAAGATTCCACTTGGGAAGATGAGTCTTTTATACAGAAGCATCCAGATTTACTCAAGCATTGCATAAAACACTTGTCTCAAGGGGAGGGGCATGTTAAGCCCTAAATAGTGGTTCATTACCCCTTAATTGTGGCATATTACATTAGTAATGTTATTTTATTCATGTCGTCTTTATTCCATTAGTTGTAATTATACCTCCTAGTCTCCTATATATACCAAGGAGACATTTTCATTTGGAATCATCTTGTAATTGTACATTTATGTGGGCATAAGGAGGTTGCCCCCCCCTCGAAGAGGCTTATTATTTGAATTTCTCTCTTTTTCAAGGCGTTGAGTACTTATTCTCAGGTTTTTCTATGCTATATTGATATTTGGTTCTTAACACTAAGTGTGAGGCTAATCATACATTTTGTTGTTGTAATGGATAGTTGTTAGTAATAAACATTATGGGTTTAATTATGGATTTTCTCTGAGTACTCAGGTTCCCATTACGAATATCTCAATGGCACTGGTACTGATTTGGTTGGTAAGCATGTCTCTATGATGGTGGTTAGGGTTAGCTAGTGGTGTAAGTGGTCTATCTTAACGACAACCATTGTTAGTTAGTGAGTGGTTTGTCTTAAGGGAAGTGATTGATAATCGGCTAGGGGTTTGTCTTAATGAAAATAGTTGTTAGTAATTACATTGAGTGTTTTATTTATAGGTGGAACGACGATGGAGGTAGGGTTCCGTAATCATTATGTATTGGCTCATACGGGTTATATGGCACTACTTGATTTGGATTTATAAATGGAATGAAATGAAATGCATATGTATAGAAAATAAATACAAAGAGATACATTAAAACTTGAGTTCTATTAATAAAGAGAACTTGATGAAACTGTAAAAATGCAGATTGTAACAAACTTGCTCGAATGGTGGCAGCTTATCTCTGAGAAGAGATGTGACGGCTATGCTCATTCGCAAGAATATGAGTACAATGAGGCTCCAAAGGCCTTTTTAAAATAAAAAATAGATGAGAAAAACCTAAACATCCAAAACCCTAACCCCAGGAGATGAAACACCAAAAGGTTTGTGGGCCCCGATGGGGGTATTTGATACGTCAACTTCGCGAGGGCGTAACTTTTGCATACGATCTCTATTTGGGGTGATCGATACACTGTTGGAAAGGTATATCCAAGGAGTAAATATTTTGTTCATCCTAGAATCTATATTTATATACTTTCTAGGCGTCGTCGAGCCCAAAAAACGTCATTTAGGGCCTGAAAAAGGCCCCGAAGTTTGGGACCTGAAAAAAACTGAAAAAAAACTGCCAAAATAGAAATTGTTCTTTGAGATAGTGGAATAGGTGGGTGGCCACTAATATCCATATGGATCAGTCCTCAACCCTTAGGAATAAATGGTCTACATTGCATTGAGCACCGCCATCAGATAGGGAAGCTTTTGTTAAACTTGACCCCGGGTGAGCCACTTCCATTGGTGCAGGAGCTGCCCTGCTCTTACAACTCGATAAAATTGGATCCTCTGTTGGCGAGTTCCCTTGATTTGAGTGTCCATGATCTGATCAATGTCTACATGTTCCATGTATTTATAATTGAGCTCAGTCAATGTCAACTTCTATGTGATCTTCGATGTGTCCAATAATGGTGGGAAGTATGGTCAAAGGAGGTCCACATTAAACACTAGGTGCAGGCCAAGGAAGGGGGGAATACTTAGCTCAAAATCATTGTCACCCACAACCTTGGTGATGGTGTAAGGTCCATAGCAAAGTGGAAAAAGCTTCTGATGGGATCATGTAAGGGGCTCTTTCTGCAAATACAACCAGACCTTGTCTCCCACCTGAAACTTGTGTGGCACCCGGTGTTGATCATGGCGATGTTTGTACTTAGTATTGGCTTTCTATTAAATATCATGGACCTCTTGTCAAATGTGTTGAATCCATTCAATAAACTTGGTGGCTTTGTTAGCCTCGGATTGAGCATGGGATGATTCTTCCTATGTGGATGCAAGGGGAAATGCGACATCAATGGAACCCAATGGTTGAAATCCCAACCCCACCTGAAAGCGACTATGGTCAGTCGATATTTGAATGGATTTGTTGTAGTTGTGTTGAACATAGGGGAGATTCCCATCCCATGTGTGTGGATGTTTGGATTTGTACATGAATAATATATGCATGATCATTCTGTTGGCGACCTCTGTCTGGCCATCATTTTGGGGGTGGAAGGCGRTGGATTTGGTGATCTTGGTGTCCAATCATGACCAGAGGCAGGACTAGAATGTGATTAGGAACCTAATATCTCAATATGATATGATGGTCTATGGTATCTCGAAGTGTATCCACACTCATTTGAAGAAGAGMTTGGTGATGGCCTCCATTGTGATATTCTTCTTGCAAGCTATTAGGATGGCCATATTAGAAAACCAATCAACCACAAAAACATAGTCATTTTCCTACTTGGTTGAAAAAAGGCCTGACATGTAGTCCATCGAGATGGATTTTCATGGCTTATTGGGAGTAGGAAAAGGGGTGTACATGCCTTTCTTCTTTGTGGTTGGTTTGGCAATGTCGCAAGTAGTGCAGGACCTGATATACTTGTTCATGTCCTGGAGCGATTTCGGCTAATAGAAATTCTTCTGTAGTACTGCCACAGTCTTTTCCATGCCAAAATGTCATGCCATCTGACTGTATTGAGCTTCCCAAATAATCTTTGCACGCTCTCTTGAAGGAACATAGAGGTGGCCCAAATGGCATAATAGTCTATCCTGAGGATGAAATTCAGTGATAGTCGCGCATATTCCCAGCATCTAGTAAGTGGTAGTGAATTTAGGATAGCTCTTGTAGAGTTAGGGCCACTCGGATGGCTCATGGCCGCAAGAGTGGAGCACCATAGTTAAGGTTGCAACTAGAGGTAGGTTCAGGCTATCAGCGACATGATTGGTGCTCCATGTTTTATATTTGATGTTGAGATGGAACTGCTGCAAGTATGTGGACCACTTTCGATGGCGATCATTCTACAATTTTCCTTATGTCTACATGAACTACAGAGAATTGTGATCATTGTGGATGATTGTCTCCTTCCTAAGAATGTAGTGCTTCCATTGTCAGCAAGCTTGTACAATGGAATACATTTATTTGTTATAGGTGGGGTACTTATGAAGGACATCTCATAATCTATCACTATGATATTCCATTGGATGACCGTGTTGTGTGAGAATTGTGCCCACGACATAGTCTGTGGCATCGGTCTCAATCTCAAAATGTTGTTGCAGATCGAGTAAGGAGAGTACTGGAGTTGAGCATAAGAGATTTTTTTAGATCATCAAGTTCTTTCTATTGTGACTTCCCCCACATGAAATTTTATTTTCCTCCAACCTTGGTCACTTGGTTGAGGGCCCATGCAATATGGGAGAATCCCAGTACTAACCTTCGATGGAAGTTGGCAAGTCCTAAGAAACTTCAAAGCTCAATCAATGTGGTTGGGGCTAGCTGGTAATGAATGACTTGGATCTTGGTTGGATCCGCATGCACACCATGATCATCAACAATGTAGCCTAGGTATTGGACCCTATTAATGATGAAGGAGCATTTTTCCAAGTTAGCATATAGCTTGTGTTGTCATGGAGTGTGAAGGGCCTATTGAATATGTTGCAAGTGTTCTGCCCAATTCTTGTTGAAGATGAGGATATCATCTAGATATACTACCACAAAATAATTGGTGAAAGGTTGCAATATATCATCCATCAATATCATGAAATTTGTTGGAGAATTTGTCAAACCAAAGGGCGTGACTAGCCATTCGAAAAGGCCTTCTTTGGATTTGAAAGCAGTCTTCCATACATCAATTTGTTCTATTGGGACCTGGTGTTAGCCAGATTTTATGTCAATATTATTGAAAAATTTGGCTCCTTTGAGCTGGTAAAGAAGGTCATCAATTCAAGGAATTGGGTATTGATTCTTGACTGTGATTTTGTTTAGGGCCTTGTAATCAATGTAGAGTCGCCAAGTCCCATCTTTCTTCTACATGAGTACAATTGGGCTCCCACTGGGTGAGGAGTTGGGTCGGATGTGCCTCTTTTGAAGCAGCTCTTGGATCTGTCACTTGATTTCCTCATTTTCCATTAAAGAGAGGTGATAGACTGGCCCATTGGGTATAGGTTCATAGGGGGTAAGATCGATTGAATTCTTGACATGAAAGTGCAGTGGTACACAGGTAGGTGAGGAGAAGATGTCTTTGTATTCTTCCATAATATTTCCCACCTACTTCTGTTGCGTCGAGAGGCCATGTTCAAAGGCCATGGATGTGGTTGCGACCTTCTGTTCACTTTGAGAGTGAATTATGATGAAGACAAATTTCTCTGTCTGGGAAATGACCTTCCTGCATTCCTTAGCAGAGATCAAAGAATTGGTGGTAGGAGGAGCTACCTTTGGTATCCTGTACAATTTTCTACCCAAAGTAATAATAACACTGCAAGGTCTAGACTCATATACACCATGTCATTTCCACAAGTATGTTTGGCCTAAAATAACATCACAAATTTCAAAGGGGGCGATATCACACAATACCTCATCATTGAAGGGCTTGATGTCGTTGGCCAAACAACATTGTTGGTTGAAGCAAAGATCTCTTCCTTGGCAGATCCATCTGATGTTGGAAGGATAAAGGTGTGGTTTTGTCGACAAGTTCAACCACTTGATGACCTCTGCTGAGATCAAATTCTTTTGACTTCCTCTATCGAGAATAAAATGTAGTAGAGCACCCTTCACCCACATCCAGTTCTCCTGGTTCACTTGGTTGGACCTTGATGGTAGCGAAAGTGGCACTGGGTTCTGCATCAATGATCTGCTACCCCTTATCTACATCTGATTTAGATTCAGAACGTACCTCTAACTTAGAGTCTTTCATATTGGCCACTAACGACTACTTTGAGCGACATTCATCGGTGTTATGCCAGGGGATTTTATAGAATCCACATTATTTCCTAGTGTCTTTCTTCGCCTTCTCATTACCCTTCTTTGTTTTCGGCTTGAGTGGTTGTTCTAAGGGGGTCCATCCTTTATCTGTCCTTTGTTTTATGGGTTCGGGTCTCCTTTGCCCTGATTCTTCTGTGAGGAATTTGTAGATCCAAACTCCTGCTTCTTTTGTTTAAACTTCTACTCGATTTTGACAGCATATCGATAAGTCGCACCCTGTGATGACATGTCTAGAAACTCCATTTTTGTTTTGATGTCTCTATCCAGACAGTCGCGGTACTTGAGCACTAGATGTCGTTTAGATTCTTTAATACCCATATTGGTGCACAAGGTATGGAAGATATTTGTGAACTATGGTATTGTCTCGTCCCTTTCATGTCGTAGTGTGGTCCATTTTGTATACCGATCATTGTAGATTCCAACAAGGTAGTATTGTTCCCTCATAGCATCCTAGAAAAAATCCCAAGTGGTTACGACCGAAAATATTACAGATTCCTCGGTGTCCTTTTTCTCACAGTAAATGTACTCTTTACAACCTTAAGGAGTGCAAATGTACTCTTTTCTCTATTGGAAAAATTATGGACTGAAAAATACCCTTCTAGCATATTCAACAATTTAACTCCAACATCTACATCTATCTGGCCTATAAATAAGGGGATATCAAATATACTTGTACCTTGAAGGGGGAAATACCTCCAAAGTAGCCACTTGATGAAGATGCATCCACTGTTGGGACTCGTCAAAGGATCTGCACAAAGTTATCCATCATCTCGTTCCTTTGTCGCATGAGGGCTTCCTCGAGCAAAAATTTAAAAGAATATCATGCTCCATCATCTCTCTTTTATTCCGCCATGGGAGGTCATCATCATCGGTGGGGACGGTCTTTCAAGGGCTCAAATACTTCGAGTCCCATCTCCTTGCACCCTGACCTCGTTGGGGACATACACAAAGAAACAAATAAAGAGCAGAATTCTTTGATACCACTGATATGGATTTATAAATGGAATGATATTAAATACATATGTATAGTAAATAAATACACATAGATACAGTCAATATTGACTTCTATTAATAAAGAGAACTTGCTCAAACTGTAAAAATGTAGACTGAAACAAACTTGCTCGAATGGTGTCAGCTTATCTCTAAGAAGAGATGTCACAGTTATGCTCATTCACAAGAATATGAGTACAATGAGGCTCCAAATACCTTTTTAACATAAAAAATAAATGATAAAACCCTAAACATCCAAAACCCTAACCCCGATAGATGAAACACCAAAAGGTTTGTGGGCTCCGATAGGGGTAGTTGATACGTCAACTTCCCGAGGGTGTAACTTTTGTATATGATATTTGATTGGGGCGCTCAATACATTGTTGGAAAGGAATAGTTGAGGAGTACATATTCCATTCAACCTAGCATCTGCCTCCATAATTCTAGTAGGCGTTGTCGATCCCAAAAAATATTGTTTAGGGCCTTAAAATGGCCCCATAAGTTTGCGACCCGAAAAACTTTAAAACAACTGCCAAAATGGAAATTGTTCTTTGAGATAGTGGAATAGGTGGGTGTTCAGTGATATCCCCCTAAATAATTCCTCCCCCCTTAGGAATCAATGGTATCCATTGCATTGAGTTCCTACTTAACATGGGGAAACTCCTGCTAAACTTGGCCCCAGGAGATCCACTTGCCTTAGTGGAGGAGTTGCCCTGGTTTGACAACCCGATAAAGATGGATCCTCTGTTGGAGATTTCCATTGATCTCAGTGTCTTTGATTTTATCAATGGATGCATATTCCATGCAGTCAGGCTTGATCTATGTCGGTCTCAACTGCTCTGCGATCTTCGATGTGTCCAATTGATCCGAAAAGATCTTTTAAACGACAATAGTTGTGTTACTATGCATGCATTAATTTACCATTTAGGAAGCTTAATGAAAGAAGAATAATTATAGAAGAAACATCACAGCCATATGCACATATACAGATCTAAAATAAAATAAGAAGAACAACAAACCATAGAACACCAAAGTGATAACGGAGTTCGACAATCTCGCCTAAGTCTCCGGGCCTTTGTCTCAATGGGTGAGGCTTTCTTATTTATGTTCAAAGCTTTAAAATTACATCACATTAGTGCCAAAAGGTTAAAAAACTGATTTGGTCTTGTTCTACCATATCTCTAGATCCCAACAAAATAAACGGCACTGAAATCGGATGACCGGAGCTCCCAGAAATGGCTCGCAAAGGTACTCTCCTCAACAACTTCCCTGCATAAAAAAATGGCTTTGGCTTGGAAAATATTTAGCATAAACCTGCTCTGAATGTCCTCCTTGGTTTAAATAAGCCCTATTTTATATAGATCTGAAGTTGGTAACCATATCCCAACTTCCCCCCAAGATTTGGCCTCAAAAAGAGCCCAATATCCCCCAAACATGACCAAAATCTCTCAATTTTGTTAAAGAAATCATTTAAAATTCTATATTACATAGTTCAAAAACCCATTTTAGGAATATAATTAAACTTAGCCCCTAAAGGATGGGTGCACTCCCCCTTTTCACGGTCATGTGGAATCATATGGCCAAGCGCCATCCCCTTAGGGGTTGCACGTTGGCCTCTCCTCCGCTAGCTCTAGTCGCATGGCACGTTAATAGGACTTAGGCCAGAATGGTGTGCCTCGCCGCTAGTCACCACCCCCACATCATATGGTGTTGGTTTCTATCTCGTAGCCCCCGCATCGAGTCTGGTCATTGGAGGACTTGTACTGGATGTTGGATTATGGGTCGTATGGTTGTGCATATAGTTGCGGGCTAGGGATAGACCCCAGCCCTTTCCGCCTCTAAATAATACAACACTCAACTTTAAATACAAGTGGAGAGATTTAGGGTTAAGACCCATAGTACGGGAGGGATGGCTAGCCTGACCCTGCCAAGTCATTTTCTCGATGGAGAGGTCACGCAGTCGAACCTCATAGAGTCCAAAAATTTGCATAAAACATTAACCAACCAACGGGTGCCACGTGGTAGCCCATGTCTGGGCCACGTGGCACCTCACCATACACCATGAGATATGCCATGTGTCAACACTATATTCATCCATCTCTGCCACACATGTCATCCATGTCACCTACCATTGTACCTTCCATGTAAGCATCGTACGAACGTGCCACGTGTCACCCTTGCAGTGGTGACACGTGTCACTCCCAGATTGGTCCACCTGTACCTTCCTGACACGTCATTAGTCCGTACACCCAGTCAGCCTACCATGTGTCACCTCCAGATGCTGCCACATCAGTGCCAACTATGCCTGCCACGTCAATTGTATGGTTGTACGACTTGTACATTCAACTTCCACGTGGCATTGTATGGACTGTACAGTCATCATTTTTTGCTTGTTTGGAAAAATTAACAAATCGCCATATATTGAGCATATGACATATATTTGAGCTCGTTCAAGTTGTGTTCGATTCGTATCGATGAGGACTATGCACACATCCGTTTTGAAGCCATTCTATGAACTTTTATTTTTAGGCCTTTCTGAGCCCCATCAAGCTCCTACATCCAATTCTGGATCACACCTCCCCACTAAATACCTTTTGGTCCCCAAAAGGGTATTGACCATTCATCAAGCTCAGGATATGCCATCCGACTTGTTCTCTATCTTTGAACTCTGTCCTGTGCACCAGTCTCATCAAGATCAATTGTAAAACAATCATGATAGCTGACAGCATATTGTTAGCCATTTGTACCCTGTCACATCTTACTGAAGCCACTATCATCCATGTAGACAACATTACTAATGATAGAATCAAAAATATGACTGCAAACGAGCTGATATGTTTGTAATATTTGCATGACATTAGCTTATCTTGAAGCAAATTGTGATTGATTTTCCATTCTACAATCATCTCTTGTTCTTGCTTAAGATCAATTACTTGACTTGAAACAATTATAGATGTCTTGCTTGCTTGAGCTGCCTTTCTTAATTGTTCCATTGTTTAAAGAGTTTTAATTTCCTTTACATGATGAGCATGAACAACATATTCTGGACCTGCTTTGGTTAAATGATATTGATTCTTTGCCCTGTAGAATATTTCTTTACGATCATACAAGTATGGACTACCTAAGACCATTCCACATTAACTTAGTGGCACCACATCACATGTTACCTCGTCCACAAACTTAGATGAAATTGCAAATTTTAATGTGTATTGATTTGTTATGTGCAATTGATGATTGTTGTTTATCCATTTAAGTGTGTAAGGCTTATGATGCATCTGAGTTCTTAATCCCAATTGCTTAACCAATTCCTCTGAAATTAAGTTGATTGAGATCCAMTGTATATCAATGTGTCAACCTTAGTGTGCCTCATGATGACCCTTATGTGAAACAATTTACTTCTAGCATCAAATCCATCATCATTTTTACCTTTCAAACCAACCAATGAGACTTTAGATTCATCACCTGAATCTGATCCCAASTCTGTTGGTCGTGTTGTTGCCACAATTGTTTGCCTCCCTTTCTTTTCCTTGAACCACTTCGGTCTCTTCTAGGGATGCAATTGCCAACAACGGTCATCATCATGCCCTTATTTCTTGCAATGCTTGCAAGACGGATTCTCTTCCTTTCTTGCCACATAATTTTCCTTCTTTCCATGCCACTTCCTTTTGTCCTCTTTCCTTGAAGATGATTCCCCTGATACACCAACACTTGTTTTCCCTGCTTCAATGTATGTCGCTTGAACATAAACCTCATCAAGATTAGTAGGTCCAAACATCAATACAGTATTTCGAATATGTGCAGGTAAACCTCCTATATAATTCATAAGAGTTTCTTGGGTATGTAAAGGAATATTTAACATCAATGCCATTTTACGAAAGCCATCTATGTATTCTTGCATTGTTTGTCCTTTTCTTAGTTTTAAATCTTTCCATTCAATTAACGCTTTCTCTTTATTACCCAAAGGACAGAATTGATTTCTAATTGCAGAAATAAAACTTTTCCATGATGGAAATACATTACCCACTTGTTGCATGTCATTTTGCAACTTGCTTTGCCACCAGATGAGTGTTGTGCCTGCAAGTCTAAGGGATGCCAACTTGATCTGAGTTGCCTCATCCTTGATTTTTTGCACACTACAATAAAACTCCATCTGTCTGACCCAATTGTCAAGTCTCTCTGCATTAACTTCACTATCATATATGGGTAATTTGAATTTAACATCAAGTTTTAATAAAGGCATTCCATTCTTCTGTTTATGGACATGTTTCTTTGTAGTGCTTTTAGAACTTGAAGTTTAAGAAGAAGGAGAAGGAGGTGAATATGGAGGTGAAGGAGGAATTTGAGGAGGATCCTCTCCTTTTTAACTTTTTCCCTTTGAAGATTCACCAAGCACGGGTCTCTTCCGTTCCAATTAATCCTCATACAAAACCTTCATCATCTCTGACATGGTGAAGAAAGTTTTTCGAAACTCTTTCTCATCCTAAGAAAGTCCCTCTTCCGATGCCATCTTCTCGCTTTGAGAAGTTCTCTTTCTCAACCCAATCAATGGATTCTCTTCAACAAGCTCACCTTCACCAGGATGTATCTTTTCCATGGTTAACATGCAAAACTCAAATCCAAACGTCAACTAGCTCTGATACCACTTGATCCGAAAAGATCATTTAAACGACAATGGTTGTGTTATTATGCATGCGTTAATTTACCATTTAGGAAGTTGCATGAAAGAGGAATAATTATAGAATAAACATCACAGCCATATTCACATATACATATCATAAATAAATCAATAAGAACAACAAACCATAGAACACAAAAGTGATAGCGGAGTTCGACAATCTCGCCTACGTCTCCGGGCCTTTGTCTCAGTGGGTAAGGCTTTCTTATTTTTGTTCAAATATTTAAAAGTACATCACAGTAGTGCCAAAGGGTTACAAAACTGATCTGGTCTTGTTCTACCATATCTCTATAACCCAACAAAAGAAACGTCACTGAAATCGGATGACCGGAGCTCCTAGAAATGGCCTGCAAAGGTACTCTCCTCAACAGCTTCCCTGCATAAAAATGGCTTTGGCTTGGAAAATATTCAACATAAACCTGCTATGAATATCCTCCTTGGCTTCAAGAATCCTTGGTTTATATATATCTGAATTTATTAACCATCTACCGACTTCCCCCCAAGATCTGGGCTCAAAAAGGGCCCAATATCCCCCAAAAATGACCAAAATATCTCAATTATGTTGAAGAAGTCATTTAAAAATCTATATTACATAGTTCAAAAACCCATTTTAGGCATATAATTAAACGTATCCCCTAAAGGTTGGGTGTGCGCCCCCTTTTCACAGTCGTATGGAATCATATGGCCAAGCGTCATCCCCTTAGGGGTTGCGCGTTGGCCTCTCCTCCGCTAGCTTTGGTCGCATGGCACGTTAATAGGACCCAGGCCCGAACAGTGTGCCTGGGTGCTGGTCACCACCCCCACATCATATGGTGTTGTTTTCTATATCGTAGCCTCCACCCTGAGACTGGTCGTTGAAGGAGTTGTCCTGGATGTTGGACTGTGGGTCGTATTGTTGCACATATAGTTGCGGGCTGGGGCTAGACCCCGGCCCTTTCCGCCTCTGAATAATACAACACTCAACTTTAAATACAAGTGGAGATATTTAGGTTTAAGACCCATAGTGCGGGTGGGCTGGCTATCCCAACCTTGCCAAGTCATTTTCCCGGTGGAGAGGTCACGCGATCGAACCTCATAGAGTCCAAAATTTTGTATAAAACATTAACCAACCAATGGGTGCCATGTGGCACCTCACCATATTCCATGAGATCTGCAACATGTCAACACTCTATTCRTCTAGCTCTGCCACATGTGTCAGCCACTTTACCTTCCACATAAGCGTCGTACAGAYGTGTCACGTGTCACCCTTACAGTGGTGACACRTGTCACCCCCGGATTGGTCCACCTATACCTACCCGACACGTCATTAATCTATACAACCATTCAGTATGCCACGTGTCACCTCCAGATGATGCAACATCAGTGCCAACTGTGCCTACCACGTTAGTTGTACGACCTGTACATTCATCTGCCACGTGGCACTGTACGGACTATACAATCATCATTTTTTGCATGTTTGGCGAAATGAACAGATCGCGATATCTGGAGAATATGACGTATGTTTGAGCCTGTTAAATCTGCGTTGGGTTCGTACTAATGAGGCCTACACACACGCATGTTTTGAATCCATTCTGAGAACTATGATTTTTAGGCCTTTCTGAGCCCCATCAAGCTCTTGGATCCAATTTTGGATCACCAATAATGGTGGGAAGTATGGTCGAAGGAGGTCCACATTAAACACTAGGTTCAGGCCAAGGAAGGGGGGAATTCTTGGTTGAAGGAAGGCTTGACATATAGTCCATCAAGATGGATTCCCATGGCATGTTGGGAGAAGGCATATGGGTGTATAGGCCTTGCTTCTCAGTGGTTGGTTTGGAAATGGCATAGGTAGTGTGGGACCTGATATAATTGTTGACGTATTGGAACAATTTCATCCAATAGAAATACTTCTATAGTACTGCCACCATCTTTTCCATGCCAAAATGTCTTGAATCCGACTGTAGTGAGCTTCCCAAATCAAGTTCGCATGCTTTCTTGAAGGAACACAGAGGTGGACCAAATGGAATAGTAGTTCATCCTAAATATGAAATTCAAAGACATTTGTGCCTATGCCGAGCATCTAGTGAGTGGTAGTGAATTGAGGATCGCTCTTGTAGAGTTGGGGGCACTAAAATTCCTCATGGCCACAAGAGTAGAGAACCATGGTTAAGGTTGCAATTGAAGGTCGACTGAGGCAGTCAACGACACGATTGGTGCTCCCTATCTTATATTTGATGTTGATATGGAACTGTTGCAAGTATGTGGACAATTTTTTATGGCGAACATTCTGCAATTTTACTTTTTTTTGTCTGAACTATAGAGGCTTGTGATCAGTGTGGATGACTGTCTCCTTCCCAAGAATGTAGTACTTCCATTATCGACAGGCTTGTACAATGGAATACATTTCTTTTTCATAGGTGGGGTACTTATGAATGACATATGATAGTGTCTCACTATGATATGCCACTGGATGATCGTTTTCAGTGAGAACTACACCCATGACATAGTCTACGGCATAGATCTCAATATCAAAAGGTTGTTGCAGATCGGGTAAGGAGAGTACTGGAGCTGAGGAAAAGCAATTTTTTAGATCATCGAATTATTTTTATTGTGACTTACCCCACATATACTTTTCTTTAACACCACACTAGGTCACTTGGTTGAGGGCCCATGCAATATGGGAGAATCCCAACATGAACTTGCAATAGAAGTTGGCAAGTCCTAAGAAAATTTGAGGCTCGGTCAGTGTGGTCGGGGCTAGCTAGTCACTAATGACTTGGATATTGGCTAGATCCAAATGCACACCATGCTCATCAACAATGTAGCCTAGTTATTGGACCTTGTTCATGCCAAATGAGCATTTTTCCAATTTAGACTATAGCTTGTGTTGTTGTAGAGTGTGAAGGACCTATTGAATATGTTGCAAGTTTTCTACCTAATTCTTGTTGAAGATGAGGATATCATCCATATATACCACCACAAAAGAATTAGTGAAAGGCTGCAATATATCGTCCATCAATCTCATGAAAGTTGTTGGAGCATTTTTCAAACCAAAGGGAATGACTAGCTATTCGAAAATACCTTCTTTGTATTTGAAAGTAGTCTTCCATATATCAGTCTGTTCTATTGGGACTTGATGGTAGCCAAACTTCAAGTCAATCTTACTGAAAAACTTGGCTCCCTTGAGCTGTTCAAGGAGGTCATCAATTCGGGGAATCGAATACTCATTCCTGGCTGTGATTATGTTTAGGGCTCTGTAATCAATGCATAGTCTCCAAGTCCCATCTTTCTTCTGCACGAGTACAATTAGGCTCCAACAGGGTGAGGATTTAGGTCAGATATTCCCCTTTTGAAGTAACTCTTGGATATGTCACTTGATTTCCTCATTTTTCATCAAAGAGCGGCGATAGACTGGGCCATTGGGTAGATATGCATTGGGGGTTGGATTGATTGAATGTTTGACCTGACAATGCAACGGTACCCCGGTGGGTGAGGAGAATATGTCTTTGTATTTTTCCACGATATTGTCCACCTACTTCTACTATGTTGAGAGGCTCTATGTAGAGGCCATGGATGTGTCTGTAACATTCTGTTCACTTTGAGAGCGGGTCATGAAGAAGGAAAATTTCCCAGTCTGGGAAATGACCTTCCTACATTGCTTAGCAGAGATAAAAGAAATGGTGGTAGGCGAAGCTACCTCTGGTATCATGTACAATTATCTATCCAAAGTAATAATAACATTGCGAGGTCTAGAATCATATACAGCATGTCATTTCCACAAGTATGGTTGGCCTAAAAGAACATCAAAAAATTTAAGCGGAGAAATATCACACAATACCTCGTCCTTGAAGGGCCTTATTCCATAGGGCAGATGACACTATTGGCTAATGGGAATATCTCTTCCTTGGCGGAGTGACTCGATGGTGTAGGACTACAGGTGTGATGTTGTCGATAGGTTCAACCACTTGAAGACTTCTACTGAGATCAAGTTCTTTTGACTTCCACTATCGACAATGAAATGTTGTGAAGCACCCTTCACCCACATCTACAAGTGAAAAATGCATTCACCTTCCTTCGATTCTTCTAGCTCACTTGGTTGGACCTTGGTAGTAACGATAGTTGCACTGGGTTCTACATTAATCATCTGCTTCCCCTTGTATGAATATGATTAAGAGTCGGAACCTACCTATGGCTCAGAGGATTTCAACTCATCCACCAATGATTGCTTCAAGTGACATTCATCTGTGTTATGCCAAGGGTATTTATGGAATTCACACCACTTCCCAGTGTCTTTCTTCGTCTTCTCATTACCCTTTTTTGTTTGCGGCTTGGACTGGTTGTCTTGAGGGGATCCGTCCTTTCTCTTTCCTTTGTTCTATGGATTGGGGTTTCCTTTACCCTACTTCTGTTGTAAGGAATTTGTAGATCCAAACTCCCACTTCTTTTGTTTAACTTTTTGCTCGATTTTGATAACATATCAATAAGTCGTGCCTAGTGATGAGATGTCCAGAAACTCCATTTATGTTTGGATGTATCTATGCAGACAGTCGCGGTACTTGAGCACCAGATGTCATTCAGAGTCTTTGATACCCAGCTTGGTGCGAGAGGTATGGAATATATTTCTGAACTCTGGTACTATTCGGTCCCTTTATTGTCTCAATGTGGTCCATTTCGTATATTGGTCATCGTAGCTTCCAACATGGTAGTATTGTTCCTTAATAGCATCCATGAAATAATCCCAAGTTGGTTTGATCGAAAATATTGCAGATTCCTTGGTGTCCTTTTGCTCATAGTAAGGCTCCCATCAATTCTTGACATGGGGAACAAACTTAAGGAGCATAAAGGTAATCTTTTCTCTATTAGAAAAACTATGGACCAAAAAATACCCTTCTAGCAGATTCAATCATTTTTCTACATCATCCACATTTATTTGGCCTTCAAATGAGGGGATATCAAAATTGATGTGTACCTTAAAGGGGGTGGTGCCTCTGAAGTGGCCACTTTATGAAGATGTGTCTCCTATTGAGAGTCTTCGAATGATCTATCTAACATTGTGCATCATCTCATTCCTTCGTCGCTCGAGGGCTTCCTTGAGAAACAGTTTGAACTCCTGCTCCATTGTTTCTCTTTTCTTTCTCCATGGGAGGTCGTCATGATTCGCATAGACGATATTGCAAGGGCTCAACTACTTCAAGTCCCAACTCCTTGTACCCTGACCTCATTAGGGACATGTATAAAGAAACAAATAAAGAGCACACTTCTTTGATACCACTGATCTAGATTTATAAATGGAACAAAATGAAATACAAATGAATAGCAAATAAATATGCAAATATACAATAAAACTTGACTTTTATTAATAAAATGAACTTGTTGAAACTTTAAAAATCCAGACTAAGACAAACTTGCTCGAATGGTGGCAGCTTATCTTCGAGAAGAGATGTGATGGTTACGCTTGTTAGGTATGTGTTATATTCTTTGCATGTGTGTGTGTGTGTGTGGGCGCGTCAGATTCGACAACTGTGTTTGACGATCCCAACTTCCTTCGTTGTTTGTGTCATGTGCGTCGAGCGCTTTCCTGTGGGGGTCCGAGGGGGCACAAGTTCCCCCCCCCCTTGGTTATGCGCAGTGTTCGGGGCAGCACCCCGAAATTTGTTTTTGAGCAGTTTTTTTCTATTTTAGCAGATTTTGCTATTTTTAGCAATTTTCTAAATTAATCTTGGATGAAGGGATTAGGGTTTTGGTAGCTACGAAATACCCAAAATATTGTATATATTGTATGGTGAATGGTGAAATTAATACAATGAAGAGTTTAAAGTTGCAGCACCAAGGAAGGTTGGTTTTCTCTTGGTTAAGGGTTTCCAGCGTAAATCTTTGTGTACTATGTGTATGAGCCATTGATTAATTTTTGTTTTGCTTAAGAATCTGTATGCATTGCTTTACTTCATAGGTTTAAAACTTATAACTCTCATTCACAAGAAGATGAGTACAATAGGCCTCCAAGGGCCTTTTTAACATAAAATATAAATAAGAAAACCATAAACATCCAAAACCCTAACCTTGGGAGATGAAATGCCAAAAGGTTTGTGGGCCCCAATGGGAGTAGTTGATATGTCATCTTCCCGAGGGTGTACTTTTGCATATGATCTCTATTTGGGGCATTCAATAAGCCATTGGAAAGGTATAGTCGAGGAGTAAATAATTTGTTCACCCTGGGATTTTTCTAAATGTACATGTTAGGCATTGCCAAGCCAAAAAAAACGTTGTTTAGGGTCTTAATATGACCCCAAAAGTTTGCAGGGACCCAAAAAACTGTAAAAAAACTGCCAAAAAGGAAATTGTTCTTTGAGCTAGTGGAATAGGTGGGTGTCCATTGATATCCACCTGTATCAATCCTCCCCCCTTAGGAAGCATTGGCCTCCATTGCATTGAGTGCCCCCATCAGATAGGGAAACTTCTACTAAACTTGGCCCCAGGTGATCCACTTTCCTTGGTGCAAGAGATGCTTTGCTCTAACAACTTGATAAAGTTGGATCCTCTGTTGGCAAGTTCCCTTGATCTGAGTTTCCCTGATATGATCAATGGCTACATGTTCCATGAAATTAGGTGATATCTATTGGTGTCAACTTCTCTGTGATCTCCAATGTGTCCAATAATGGTGGGAAGTATGGTCGAAGGAGGTCCACATTGAAAACTGGGTACATCCCAAGGATAGGGGGAATACTTATCTCAAAATCATTGTCACCCACAACCTTGGTGATGGTGTAATGTCCATAGTGAAGTGGACGAAGCTTCCATTAGGGTCCTGTAAGGAGATCCTTCTACAAACACAACCAGACCTTGTCTCTCACCTGAAACTTGTGCAACACCTGATTTTGATCATGGCCATGTTTGTACTTAGCCTTGGATTATTGTAAAATATCATGGACCTATTGTCGGATGTGTTGAATCCATTCAATAAACTTGGTGGATTTTTTGGCCTCATATTGAGCATGGGATGATTCTTCCTATGTGGATGCAAGGGGAAGTGCAACAACAATGGAACCCAATGGTTTAAATCCCAACCCCATGTGAAAGGGACTATGGTCGGTCGAGCTATGAAGGTCTCTATTGTAGTTGGGTTGAAAATTGAAGAGACTCTCTTTGCATGTGCGCGGATGTTTGGAGTTGTACATGCGCAAGATATGCACGATCATTTTGTTGACGACCTCTATCTAGCCATCATCTTGGGGGTGGAAGGCGATGGATTTGGTGATCTTGTTGTCCAATCGTGATCAGAGGCTAGACCAAAATGTCCTTAGGAACATGTTGTCCCCATATGATATGATGGTTTGTCATATCCCGAAGTGTACCCAAACCCATTTGAATAATACCTTGGCAGTGGCCTCCACTGTGATATTCTTCTTGAAGCTTTTTAGGATGTCCATCTTAGTAAATCGATCAACCACCACAAAAACATAGTCATTTCCCTGCTTTGTTAAAGGAAGGCTCGACATGTAGTCCATCAAGATGGATTCTCATGGCCTATCAGGAGTAGGCAGATGGGTGTACAAGAATTTCTTCTTAGTGGTTGGTTTGGAAATGTCACAAGCAGTGAAGGACTTAATATACTTGTTGATGTCATTTCGAGATTTCAACCAATTGAAATGCTTATGTAGTACTGCCATAGTCTTTTCCATGCCAAAATATCCTGCCATCCAACTGTAGTGAGATTCTAAAATTAGCTTCGCACGCTCACTTGAAGGAACACAGATGTGGCCTATATGGCATAATAGTTTGTCCTAAAGATCAAATTCAGTCACAGTTGCGCATGTGCCCAACATCTAGTAAGTGGTATCGAAGTTAGGATCACTCGTGTACAGTTGGGGCAACTCAGATGCCTCATGGCCACAGGAGAGGAGCATTGTGGTTAAGGCTGCAACTAGAGGTCGATTGAGGTAGTCACAATTGTTGTTCCTTGTATTATATTTGATGTTGAGATGGAATTGTTGCAAGTATGTGCACCACTTTTGATGGCAGTCGTTCTGGAATTTTCCTTATGTCTGCATGAAATGTAGAGGATTGTGATCAATGTGGATGAATGTCTCCTTCCCGAGAATATTGTGCTTCCATTGTCAGCATGCTTGTACAATGGAATACATTTATTTGTCATAGGTGGGGTACTTACGAATGACATTTGATAGTGTCTCACTACGATATGCCATTGGATGACTGTGTTGAGTGAGAAATGTGCCATAACATAGTCTGTAGCATCGGTCTCAATGTCAAAAGGTTGTTGTAGATCGGGTAAGGAGGGTACTGGAGTTGAGCACAAGTGATTTTTAAGATCATTGAACGCTTGTTGTTGTGTCATCCCACACATGAAATTTTCCTTGCCACCACCCTTGGTCACTTGGGTGAGGGCCCATGCAATATGGGAGAATCTCAACATGAACATGTGATAGAAGTTGGCAAGGCCTAAGAAACTTCGAAGCTCAGTCAATTTTTTCGGGGCTGGATAGTCACGAATGACTTGGATCTTGGTTGGATCCAAATGCACACCATGCTCATCAACAATGTAGCCTAGGTATTGGACCTTGTTCATGTCGAAGGAGCATTTTTCCAAGTTAGCATATAGCTTGTGTTCTCACATAGTGTGAAGGACATGTTGTATATGTTGCAAGTGTTCTGCCCAATTCTTGTTGAAGATGAGGATATCATCCAGATATAACACCGCAAAATAATTGGTGAAAGAACACAATATATCGTCCATCAATCTTAAATAAGTTGTTGGAACATTTGTCAAACCAAAGGGCATGACTAGCCATTCGAAAATACCTTCTTTGGATTTGAAAGTAGTCTTCCATACATCAGTTTATTCTATTAGGACATGGTGGTAGCTAAACTTTAGGTGAATCTTACTGAAAAACTTGGCTCCCTTGAGCCGGTCAAGAAGGTCATCGATTCGGGGAATTGGGTACTGGTTCTTGACTCTAACTTTTTTTAGGGCCATGTAATCAATGCAGAGTCGCCAAGTCCCATATTTCTTCTGCACGAATACAATTGGGTTCCCACAAAGTGGGGAGCTAGATCGGATGTGCTCTTTTTGAAGCAACTCTTTGATCTATCGCTTGATTTCCTCATTTTCCATCAGAGAGCAGTGATAGACTGACCCATTTGGTAGAGGTGCATTGGGGTTTATATTGATTGAATGCTTGACTTGATAGTGCAGCAGTACCTCAATGGGTAAGGAGAAGATGTCTTTGTATTCTTCCATGATATTATCCACCTGCTTCTGTTGCGTGGAGAGGCCCTATGCAGAGGCCATGGATGTGGTTGTGACCTTCTGTTAACTTTGAGAGCGAATCATGAAGAAGACAATTTTCTCGGTCTAGGAAATGACCTTCCTACATTGCTTAGCATAGATCAAAGAAATGGCAGTAGGCAGATCTACCTCTGGTATCTTGTATAATTGTCTACCCAAAGTAATAATAACACTGTGAGGTCTAGACTCATATACAACATATCGTTTCCACAAGAATGGTTGGTGCAAAAGAACATCACAAACTTCAAGGGGGTCAATATCACACAACACCTCATTAATGAAGGTATTAATGTCATAGGGCAGACGACTGTGTTGGATGACATGAAGATCTATTCCTTGGCGGATCCACCTATTGGTGTAGGGATGTGGGTGTGGTGTCATTATCATATTCAATCGCTTGACTACCTCTACTAAAATCAGGTTCTTTTGAATTCCACTATTGACAATGAAATGTAGTGGAGCACCCTTCACCCACATCTGCGAGTGAAAAATGTGTCTCATCCCCTATCCTAGGGATAACTAAGGATATTATGTCTCGAGGCCCACATGTCGAAAACATGGAGTACCGAGAGCCATATGAATTGATCTTGGCTCTAGATGGCCCATCTTTTGTTCAAAACCTCCCATCTATCAGCAACAGCAGCATCCATCCCATCGGCCTGGTTCTGAAATAGCGGTGGGTATTGCTCCATGAGGTAATGAGTCTGGGTATTTTTGTTCCTGAGTTTATACTTTAAGGCTATAAAGTATACCGTCAAGGCATCCGTAAATGTTTAAAGGAATAATTTGAGAATAAGAGTTCAAAAGGAAGGTTGAAGCAGAATCAGTTTCTCAACTGTCTTTGTCTTACTTCCTGTTGTTCTTGGATGCTAATGTCTCTCTCAATAGCAGCCCATGAACGTTCTAATTCAACCCGGTTAGTTGTTGTTTGTAAAATGGTATTAAATAAATTCAAGGCAATACTGGTTTGATCTTGAAGGCTTGGTTCAATGTTGGGATGTCTGCTACTTGGAACAGTCATGGAGGATAAAACTTTATTTATTTGTAAAAGGATTTTAATCAAATGTTACTTCAAACTTTCCAGAGATGAGAACAAGAAAAACAATTTTGAAATTCAAAACAGTGACATACATACATTCGAGGTCGTTTCCTAGATTTGTGACAATTTGAAAATTTTAAACTGACATATAAGTATTATAGAAAAATATGAGGCTTTAATCAAGAAAGAATCTCATATTTCGACAGATAATAATGAAAGAAAACGAGGTTTCTAATGAAAGTTAAGTATTAAGGTTCAAAAGATTTACAGGTCTTAAAATCACTGATAGCGATTTCAGAGGAAAAACTGTAAATAATTTGATATCCAAACCAATCTGAACTAGAAATCAAAGATGCAGATAACTTCAAATTGATTATTCATTAGAAAAACATTGAAATAAAAATACAACAAAATAAGTAAACAGGGTTGAAGAACACATAGTTACAAATTTGCAGGATTCAGAATCTCGTTTGTAATCTATATTATGATGTATTGGAAATCTGTTATTACAATCGGCTCTCTCCCTAAAATCCTGAAGCCCTTTCTCAATCTTTAGAAACTACATTTATAAATTTTCATCAAAATTTTCTCGTTGGTGACTAACCAACTTCCTAATATTATGGTTACATATAAAAATAATGTCAACCCTTTACAATTTCTTTCTAATTTCTAATGATAAAAACATTTAAAAAATATTTTAAGATTGCGTTGACGAACTTCCTTTCTCCACTTCAATACACTGAACACATTTCCCCAAAAATTTCACAAAATTCCTGGGAGCATCTGGTATCTCATTTGCTTCAAATAAGAAAAATATTTTCTGCAATCAAGCAAACGATTTTCTATCATCTTCTCTTTGAATTTAATAGTCTTCAACTTTAGATTTGGCGTCACCATCATTTTGTTGATCTCTGTGATATTGATTAGTTTAATTTTTGAAATCTCTATTTTCATTTCCTCCGGCTCTTCTTTGAACCTTAGCTCGTGCTTGGCAATATTAATGTCACCTAATAATCCGGAACAGTCATCTGTCCCGATATTCAATGAAGCTCTTTCTAAGAGATCAAAAATTCCCTGGCAGTCATCATTTACCTCTCTGGTTATTATTTTATATTCGGCCAAGTTTGCTTCCCACACTTTTAATATTATGTCCCCTTTAATCTGTTCAGAAATAGATAATTTATGAATTTTTCCAACTTCTTCCTTTGATGAGAAGGCCACTGCCTTTTGAAAAGTCATTCTAGCTACTTTCGCCTCCCTTTCCTTCTGGAAAACATTCTCCAAAGACTTATTTGTTTCTTGAAAATAATTCTGGACTACTTCCAGATTCAAGAACACTTTCTGTTGTTCTTCCTCTATTCTCAAATATATCTCCAATGCTTGTGTCCTGAAATTTTCAAGTTCTACTACTTGATTAGTAAT
>SNQJ01S0029982.1:48023-78320 GCA_010110895.2 Picea sitchensis
AAGAAATGATCCAACTCCAATTCATTAATGGAAAGGGAGTCACAAAACAGATTGCATCCATAATGTATGCAGACATATAAAAAGTTGTTGGTTGTCCCTTTGATTTTGCTGCTTTGTAATTTAAGATTTCTTGTGTTAGGTTATCTGACAAAATCTTATGCCAATTAAAACTATTTCCTTCTGAAGCTTCCTCTAAAAATGGCACCCAATCTGCATGAAAATGACAGGGATCTTTCCTCCCGAAAAGTCTACATAACATAATGGCTACATATACCATGTATTCATTTAAGGATGTTGTAGCATAAATTCCATGGGAATCAGCTCTAAAATTTGCTTCACACCTCGCCCATCCTCTAATCATATCGGGATATGTCTGGTCTACCTCAATACATTCTTTTCTCTGAAACTCTGCTAAAAATTCACCATTGAAAGTATGTTTAGGATTAGGCGAGAGTTTATACATTACTTGAATGTGCTATGATCTGAATGAGCCGACGATATCTCCTTTCTCGTTTAAAATACTACTTGTTGGGATATCGACCTTATCCAGAGCCCAACTGATCATATCAGTGTATGCCACAACCCTCGGGCGCGCAGCGATCTTATGAAGCTCTGACTCAGCTATGTCCCAGAAATTATTTTCAGAATCAGGATGAGCATTCTCAAACTTGTATTCCAGCAACTCGGAGATTTGAGTCCAAGATTTAATAGAATCTATAGCATGTGGAGTGGTGTCAGAGATAATATCTCCTTCCTGTGCGTCTTCATTCTTCTTCGGTGCCTTTTTGGGTTCCATGACTTCTGCGTTTAATTGAAAACCTATCACAGAAAATGGATGAATGGATGAACGAGCTCAGCTTAAAATGAAAACACAGACATTCGAATGTTTATTTTGAATACATTTAAAAAATGACAAGATTTGCACAGCTATCACGAATTTAAAGCTCTTAATGCGGAAGATATTTTTCCGAGATACACATTTAATGTCCGTATTTAGGCACCTTCGGGTTTTTGAAGAAAACGAGAAACCTACTTAATTGGTAAGCGAAACATGAATGAACACCTAAGAATGATTACCATTAATCTTGTTTTTGAAGAAAGGTTAACTAGTGTTAACCATAGTTTAAAGCTGAAAACTTCGTTTTTCGGGGTTTCGGAAATCCTGATGTCAAGAGGTATGTCGTCGATAAAAAATGATTTACAAAAATGCAAAATCGCGAAATCGCGATGTTTTAATTAAGATTTAAACGCTTTTAGCACACTAATTAATTAAGATTAGACGTTTTCGGGATTTCAGAAATCCTGATGTTGAGAAGAATGTTATCAATAAAATCCTATCTCCGAAATCGCGAAATCGCAACGGCTTGTTTTTTAAAGAGGACTTAACTTAAATAATCACGATTAAGGCCAAAACAGAATTAGTTTAATTTAACGTGACTTGCGGATCGGGGTTTCGTAATTTGGGATTTCGGGAAACATGATGACATGAGATGTGCTCTCACTGAAACGCGAATCCCGAAATCACGACATAATTATTTTAACCCTTAACCTTTCTTATAAGAGACTAAATTAATTCGTGTTTAAATTAAGATTTAAACGTTTCGGGAAATCGGGGATTGGGATTTCACGATTTGATTTGCATCAAAAATTTGTTTGTAGGAAACCCCGAATCCCGAAAATTCTTTTAAGTTTAATTTAAAAATCATTAATTTAAATTTAACACGTTTTAAATAATTTTCAAATAAAAAGCGTCGGGAGTCTTATAATTTTTGTAAACCTTTTTCCCTTTCATTATCCGAAAAAATAAAAAATAAAAATAAGAAAAAGGTATCGTGTATTTAGAAATGATACGAAACTCTTGTTTCATGAAAAGTCGAAACCCGAAAAAGAAAAAATTTAGGCCTTAAGGATAAAAAATTTAAGATATGTTTCAACAGGGATCATGGTATGTGTCACTATGATTCTCAAAACATTTGAATATGTGCATTGAATTCTCTTTTGTTTCATGACGTTTGGTTGGAAATTATGCCCTTTGACTTGTCCATGCCTGGGGGGGATGACAAAGTGCCATAGTAAGTTGGTTCCTTTAGGGATGAGTTGCCACTGGGTGGGTCTATGAAAGGTCATCGTCCATTCCCTCCATACTTACCATTTTTCATCATTATCCCTCTCATATATCCCCTACATTGGTTCGAGCATTGGGTTTGCCAAGCTAGTAAGGGTTGTACCTTGCCTTGTGGGAAGAAGGAGCTAAAGGCCAATAGGGTAAAAGTAGCTGGAAAAAGTTAAAATCCAAGTTGAAACCTTGAGATACTTCACCCAGGGATTCCTGAGAAAGCAATAAAGGGCTTCTCATCAAGAAAAGGGGACCCGTAAAATAAAATAAAACTCAAGGCCTAGTTGGTGGATAGGAGGTCTCATCATTAGCCGGCCTATTAAGTCCATGCGCATGTAGCAGTATGACACTAATATTCATCTGGTCACCAAACCAAGGTAGTGGCTCTTAGTGGTATAGCCAAGATAAAGGGGGTCTCATCACAAGACAACCTTCTCATTTCCGTGAAATGCTTGTGGGTAACGTTGTCACCACTGGTCACCATGCCAGGGCAGTGTCCTCCAACTATTCTCTTGAAATAAAAAATCAATAATACAAATATTAAAAAGGCATTGAATGGGTTAGGAAACAATGGAATCCATGACAAGGTGCAGCTCGCCCTCTACAAAGGCACCCATAGGTAAGACCTACATTTCCCTTTTATCACTGCACCCCTTGCCCAAACATCCCCTACACCATCTCATGCATTTACATGAGCTAGATTGGTCTTCACCTAGAAAAACCCCACACTTGAGGAGGATTATCCCAATAGAACATCCTGAGACCCTCTCCAAACCTGGCTTGTTAAATAGCACAACATCTTTGAGCATTTTTCTAGGTAAAGGGGGGTTTGATGCACATGTTTGGGTAACTTGATTATTAGATGTGATTGGCATTGCTATGATCCCTGTGACTTATGAGTCCATGGAGGGCATAATTATTATTGTTGCAGGACCATGCCCGACGAACAGGTACATATGGGGAGATGAGTAGTTCAGACCTCCATGGGGATAAAATCCCACCAGATGGATCTTATGACCCCAGCCAGGGGCAGAGGGATACCAGAGGCTTGCACTAGAGAAAAGGGATGAATTTCCACAAGAGACACTTTGGCAAGCCTGGACCTAGGGGGTTCTTGCCCTCCCACCATGACGTTGGCCCTGGAAAGCCCCTGATGTCATCATATGGCTCCTTGACGTCATTCAGTTAGGGTTTTGGCATGATGATGGCTTGGTTGGCATGTGTGGAAGCTTCTGAGGCCTTTTGAGGCATAACGTTTCACTTTGGAGTCCAAACATTCCAAGAAGGGGCCTAACGTCACCCTATGAGGGCCATGACGTCATCCCTAAAAGACAAAATTAGGGTTTTTATTATTAATTTTATGTAAAACTGGATTTTTGATGTAAATTGGCCATGTCAGCCTTTTTTGACCTAAATTGTAATTAAAGGTCATGATTATAATATAAATAAGTGAAAATTCTCTTATATTTTTTATGATCTTTCACTCACACAAGTGTGAGGTCTAAAATTCGGCCTCTTTTAAGGCTTATTGGTTGAAATTAAGTGGTGAGCAACTCTTGTAGGAGGCTTCTTTTGGTGTATTTTTGCATTTCCATGGAGGAAAGTCTTCAACTAGGGTTTGTGGCTAGATTATTCTTGATGAAGTAAGTAGAAATCCTCAATCCTTCTTTATTTTGAATGGTTATGGTGAATTTACTTGTTCATTTCTAAGATTATGAAATTGCTAGTGTGAAACCCTAGGAGAAAAGCACTTGTTATTGTCCTTTTCTTTATAACTCTTAACCTACTTGATTTTTCTAGAGAACACCTCCCTTGAAGGATATACTAGAACCCTACCTTAGTATCACTCTAGTATCATTGTTTCATTAAGCTTCATACATTTATTTCAAGTTTGATCTAAAGAATAAGGAAATATCTAGGGCCTAGGGTTACCTACTTCCTAGCATTTTTTCCTTCTAGGGTTTTAGATATTGAGAACTTAGGTTACTAACACCTCAATCATCTTCCCTTTTCCTTTAGCTCATCTATTATCATTTTTTTCCCTCTAAGAATTGTCGCTGCAACATTGACTCCATGTACCCTAAAAGGCACTAGTTCATACCTTGCAAGTGATTGATTGACTAAAACAACTCTTAAACCATCTACCTTAATACCTTTACTAACTATTTCTAACTTTAGATTAGACTAACCTACTAAATAATTTGTTGTTGGTGCAAAATATTGCTACAACCATCTATAATAGTAGGAAATTCATCTTAAAAGCAAGTTTCAAAGCTAATTATACATTGCCATCTTTGCTTCTGACAATTACTATCACTTTGTCAAGTTTATGTTATCATTTATGGGCATTTTTTAAGCTTTATTGACGTATAACTATGAAGCTATTGCTATATATATTGATGTTATAAATACTTCTGTTGCTTCAGATTTTATATCAGCTTTTTCATTTTATCAAAATTCTATGGTTTTATGAAGCACTAATATCATATGGTACTTGTTTCTTGTTGTCTTGTTTTGGGAAAGTACACTTAAATATTACTTTGCTTCAACTCATTGAAAAAAATTTGGAACTTTTGATCAAAGTGACCTGAGAGAGGGGTGGGACTTTCTTGATACTTGTTCCTTAGGCTTCTCAAACCCCCGGGTCACTGGGGACATGTATCCTGGGGTACTAATCCTAAATAGAAAGAGGTGTCTTGTTTAGGTGACAGTGATAGGACATCCTCCTTGTTACGCCAATTTACTACCCACTTGCCTTTGGCTTTGGGCAAGTACAAATTGCGAGATAACAAGGCGTTCACCTTCCTCTGGTTCACTTGGGTGGACCTTGGTGGTAGCGACAATTGCATTGGGCTCTTCACCAATAATCTTCTTCCCCTTGTATAGATTTGATTCAGAGTAGGAACATACCTCTGACTCATATGCTTTCAGCTTGGCCACCAACGACTAATTCGAGCAACATTCATCAGTGTTATACCAGGGTATTTTATGGAATTCACACCACTTCCCAGTGTCTTTCATCGTCTTCCGATTACCTTTATTTGTTTGTAGCTTGGACTGGTTGTCATGAGGGGTTCCATCCTTGCTCTTTCCTTTTTTCTGTGGGTTGGGGCCTCCTTTTCCCTACTTCTTCTATGAGGAATTTGAATATCTAAACTCCCAGTTCTTCTGTTTAAATTTCTACTCAATTTTGACAACATATAGATAAGCCGCACCTAGTGATGAGATGTCCAGAAACTCTATTTATGTTTGTATGTATCTATGGAGACAACCGTTATACTTTAGCACCATATGTCATTCGAATTCTTTGATACCCATCTTGGTGTGCAAGGTATGGAAGACATTTGTCAACTCTAATAATGTCTAGTCCCTTTCTTGTCGCAGTGTGGTCCATTTCGTATATTGGTCATCGTATCTTCCAACATGGTAGTATTGTTCCTTAATGGTATCCCTGAAATAATCCCAAGTGGGTGCGATTGAAAATATTATAGATTCCTCAGTGTCCTTTTGGTCACAGTAAGTCTCTCACCAATCCTTGACATGGGGAGTAGCCTTAAGGAGTGCAAAGGTAATCTTTTCTCTATTGGAAAAATTATGGAACAAAAAACACCCTTCTAGCAGATTCAACCATTTATCTACAACATCTGCATCTATATAACCTTCAAATAAGGGGATATCAAAATTGACTTGTACCTTGAAGGGAGCGGCGCCTCTAAAGTGGCCACCTAATGAAGATATTTTCATGTTGGAAGTTGTCGAAGGATCTGTGCAAAGTTATTCATCATCTCATTCCTTTTTCTCGCAAGGGCTTATCGAACAATAGTTTAAAAGGATATCCTATTTTATCATCTCTCTTTTCTTCTGCCATGGGAGGTCATCGTGATCAACAAGGACGGTCTTGCAAGGGCTCAACTACTTCGGGTCGCAACTCCTTGTACCTTGACCTCGTTGGGGACATGCACAGAGAAACAAATAAAGAGAAGACTGCTCTGATACCACTGATATGGCTTTATAAATGGAATGAAATGAAATATATATGTATAGAAAATAAATACAAATAGATACAGTAAAACTTGACTTCTATTAATAAATAGAACTTGTTGAAACTTTAAAAATACAGATTGAAACAAACTTGCTCGAATGGTGGCAGCTTATCTCTGAGAAGGGATGTGACGGCTACAGTCATTCATATATGATGAGTACATTGAGGCTCCAAAGGAATTTTTAACATAAAACATAAATGATAAACCCTCAACATCCTAAACCCTAACCCTAGGAGATGAAACTCCAAACAATTTGTGGGCCCCGATGGAGGTAGTTGATACGTCAACTTCTCGAGGGCGTAACTTTTACATACGATATATGTTTGGGGTGCTTGATACACCGTTGGAAAGGTATAGACAAGGATTACATATTATGTTCGGCCTAAAATCTATCCCTAAATATATTCTAAGCGCTGCCGAGCCCAAAAAACATCGTTTAGGGTCTCAAAATGGCCCCGTAAGTTTAGGAGCCGAAAAACTGTAAAAAAACTTCCAAAATGGAAATTGTTCTTTGAGATAGTGGAATAGGTGGGTGACCACCAATATCCACTTGGATCATTCATCCCCCCTTAGGAATAAATTGTATCCATTTCATTTATTTCCCCCATCAATGGGGAAAACTTTGTTGAACTTGGCTCTTGGTGAGCCACTTGCCTTGGCGCAAGAGTTGCCCTACTCTGACAACCCGATAAAGTTGGATCCTCTGTTGGTGATTCCCCTTGATATGCATGTCTCTGATATGACTCAATGGATTCCTATTCCATACAGTTAGGGTTGATCTATGTCAGTGTCAATTGCTCTGTGATCTTCGATGTGTTCAATAATGGTGGGAAGTATGGTCGAAGGAGGTCCACATTGAACACAAGGTGTAGGCCAAGGAAGGGGGGAATACTTAGCTAGAAATCATTGTCACCCACAACCTTGGTGATGGTGTAAGGTCCATATAAAATTTTATGAATCTTTCGATGGGGTCCTACAAGGCGTTGTTTCTGCTAATGCAACTAGACCTTGTCTCCCACTTGAAACGTGTGCAACACCCGACGTTGATCATGGTGATGTATGTAATTAGCATTGGATTTTTGTAAAATATCATGGACCTGTTGTCGGATGTGTTGAATCCATTCTATAAAAAAGGTGGCTTTGTTGGCCTCAAATTGAGCATGGGATTATTCTACCTGTGTGGATGCAAGGGGCAGCGCGACATCAATGGGACCCAATGTTTGAAATCCCAACCCCACCCGAAAGGGACTATGGTCATTCGAGCTATGAAGGGCTCTATTGTAGCTGTGTTGAACATAGGGAAGACATTCATCCCATGTGCACAGATGTTTTCAATTTTACATGCACAAGATATGCACGATCATTCTATTGACGACCTTGGTCTGGCCATCATTTTCAGGGTGGAAGACGGTGGATTTTGTGAACTTGGTGTCCAACCGTGACCAAAGGCTGGATCAAAATATGCTTAGGAACCTCCTGTCTTGATCTAATATGATGGTTTTTCATATTCCAAAGTCTACCCACACCCGTTCAAAGAAGAGATTGGCAATGGCCTCCACTATGATATTCATCTTGCAGGTTGTTAGGATGCCCATCTTAGAAATCCAATCAACCAACAAAAAAACAAAATCTTTTCCCTGCATGGGTGAAGGAAGGCTCGACATGTAGTCCATCAAGATGGATTCCCATGGATTGTCGAGAGTAGGAAGAAGGGTGTACAGGCCTTGCTTCTTAGTTGTTGGTTTGGCAATGGCGCAAACAATGCAGGACATGATATACTTGCTGATGTCCTGACACAAATTCATCCAACAAAAATTCTTCAATAGTATTGCCATGGTATTTTCCATGCCAAAATGTATTTCCATTCGATTGTAGTGAGCTTCCCAAATAAGCTTCGCACGCTCACTTGAAGGAACATGGAGGTTTTTCAGATGGCATAACAGTCTGTCCTAAAGATGAAATTCAGTGACAGTTGCACATGTGCCCAACCTCTGGTAAGTGGTAGTGCATTCAGGGTCACTCTTATAGAGTTGGGGCCACTTGGATGCCTCGTGGCCATAGGAGTGGAGCACCGTGGTTAAGGTTGAAACTAGAGGTCGAATGAGGCATTCAACAACACAATTGGTGCTCCCTATCTTATATTTGATGTTGATATGGAACTGTTGCAAGTATGTGGACCACTTTTGATGGCAATCGTTCTACAATTTTCCTTGTGTCTGCATGAACTACAGAGGTTTGTGATCAGTGTCGATGACTGTCTCCTTCCCGAGAATGTAGTGCTTTCATTGTCGGCATGCTTGTACAATGGAATACATTTCTTTATCATAGGTGGGGTACTTACGGACGACATCATACAATGATATGATATGCCACTAGATGATCGTGTTGAGTGAGAATTGCACCCACGACATAATCTGAGGCATCAATCTCAATCTCAAAAGGTTGTTGTAGATCAGGTAAGGAGAGTATTGGAGCTAAGCACAAGATATTTTTTAGATCATCGAGCACTTGTTGTTGGGACTTCCCCCACACGAACTTTTCCTTGCCACCACCCTTGGTCACTTGGGTGAGGGCCCATGCAATATGGGAGAATCCCAATACAAACCTGCAATAGAAGTTGGCAAGTACTAAGAAACTTCGAATCTCGGTCAGTCTGGTCAGGGTTGGCCAATCACCAATGAATTAGATCTTGGTTGGATCCACATGCACACCATGCTCATCAACAATGTCGCTTAGGTATTGGACCATGTTCATGTCAAAGGAGCATTTTTCCAAGTTAGCATATAGCTTGTGGTGTCGTAGAATGTGAAGGACCTTTTGAATTTATTGCAAGTGTTCTGCCCAATTCTAGTTGAAGATGAGGATATCATCCAGATATACCACCACAAAATAATTGGTGAAAATCTGCAATATATCGTTCACTAATCTCATGAAAGTTGTTGGAGCATTTTTCAAACCAAAGGGAATGACTAGCCATTCAAAAATACCTTCATTGTATTTGAAAGCAGTCTTCCATACATCAGTCTGTTCTATTGGGACCTCGTGGTAGCCAGACTTCATGTCAATCTTATTGAAAAACATGGCTCCCTTGAGTTGGTCAAGAAGGTCATCAATACACGGAATTGGGTAACGGTTCTTGAATGTGATTTTGTTTAGGGCCATGTAATCAATGCAGAGTCACCAAGTCCCATATTTCTTCTGCACGAGTACAATTAGGCTCCTGCAAGGTGAGGAGTTGGGTCAGATGTGCCCCTTTTGAAGCAGCTCTTGGATCTATCCCCGATTTCTTCATTTTCCATCAAAGAGCAACGATAGACTAGCCCATTAGGTAGAAGTGCCATGGGGGTTAGATTGATTGAATGCTTGACCTGACAATGCAGCGGTACCCCAATGGGTTAGGAGAAGATGTCTTTTTATTTTTCCACGATCTTGTCCACCTGCTTTTGTTGCATGGAGAGGACATGTGCAGAGGGCATGGATGTGGTTGCGACCTTCTTTTCACTTTTAGAGAGAATCATGAAGAAGAAAAATTTCTTGGTCTGGGAAATGACCTTCCTGTATTGCTTAGCATAGATCAAAGAAATGGAAGTAGGCAGAGCTACCTCTAGTATCATGTACAATTGTCTACCCAAAGTAAAAATAACACTGCAAGGTCTAGACTCATATATAGCATGTCATTTCCACAAGTATGGTTGGCCTAAAAGAACATCATAAACTTCCAGGGGGGATATATCACACAATACCTCATCCTTGAAGAGCTTGATGTCGTAGGGTAGACGACATTATTGGCTGACGCAAAGATCTCTTCCTTGGAGGAGACACCTGAAGGTGTAGGGTTTCAATTGTGGTGTTATCAGTAGGTTCAACTGCTTGATGACCTCTGTTGAGATCAGGTTCTTTTGACTTCCACTATCGACAATGACATGTAGCGGAGCACCCTTCACCCACATCTATAAGTGAAAAAGGTGTTCACCTTCCTCTGATTCTTCTGGTTCACTTGGATGGACCTTGGTGGTAGCGACAGTGGCATTGGGTTCTGCATCAATGATCCTCTTCCCCTTGTCTAGATATGATTTCGAGTTGGAACCTTCCCCTGACTTAGAGGCTTTCAGCTCGACCACCAATGATTGCTTTGAGCAACATTCATCGGTGTTAGGCCAATGAATTTTATAGAATTCACACCACTTCATAGTGTCTTTCTTCATCTTCCCATTACCCTTCTTTGTTTGGTTGTCCTGAGGGGGTCAATCCTTGCTTTGTCCTTTGTTCTATGGGTTATGGTCCTGATACGTAAGGCATGCTCTCCTAGTGACAAGCTAATGGAACAATACTCCCAAATTGTTTGGGCACTTGTCTTGAACCTTCTATATTTTAACATCACTCTTGTTAAAAAGGAGTTGAATTCAATAGTTGATCAGTTAGTTGTCTTTGCAGCCTCTCCTACTCAACAATTCTTGCCTCACTGGCCTGATTGTGCTTTCCAATCTCTACATCATCCATAGATTTCTGGAAATGAAGGATTCTGGAAGGCCCTCCCTGATGATGAGAGCATTTGTACCATCATCCAAGATGAACCTCTTAAGCCTAAGGAAATTATATCCATGGAAAACAATAGGATTCCTGAGGGCTTGACTCCTCTTGAGATTTCATTTTCATTGAATGTTGGAGGCAATAAATAAAAAGAGAAGGAAGAGGAGTTACAACAGAAGGTGGTTAAAACCATCTCCATGAATATTAGGACACTTAGATCTTCAACGAATGTTAAAATCAATGTCTGGGATTCTGAGAAAGAAGAGAGGAGGTCTGTCGAGTTACTTGGTGGACTTCGAAATGTTTTTTCTTGGTTTAATGTGTATCTTCGTGGTTTTGATCCAGGTCTTGTTCAAAATACTATAAAACCAGCTAAGCAAAAATAAGGACTTGTTAACACCGCACTGGAGGCAACCTTTCGAAGGGAGTTGAGAGATTTATTAAGGACTAAAATGTTTTTAGTCCACCCTGAATGGGTTTCCAATTGGGAACCTGCTTTGAAGACCACTAATAATATTAGAACATGCATTAGTCTTCGAACTTTTAGGCAAGCAATTATGAGAAACCCTTTCCCTCCTCTCAGTATGGAAATGTGTCTGCAACAGGTTATAGAGTCACAGTTGGAGCCCTTACTTGACAGTTTGTTTGGTTGCAATAAAATCAAGGTAGAAGGGGCAATTATTCACAAAACCACTGTTATTACTAATTTTGATACTATGTCTTATGACTGCCTTCCTTCTGGATTATTTGAAGCAAGTACCACCTTTAAAAGGCCTGTACACACAAATTTCGATGAATTGGTCAATCTTCATGCTTATCTTGATTATTTAATCATATGCGTCAAAGGGCTGATAATTACACCAGAATTTCAAGTGTTGAGTCATGTCTGGATTATTGTTGTCATGGACACTAACTCGGAAGTTTTAAAAGAATTATAGAGACAATGGTTTTCCTACAGCACTAACAGTCCTCGCTTGAAGTATTGCGAAGGACCAGCGTGAAAAGGTTCAAAAGTTGATTGGATTTTTTTACACTAGTAGCCTAGTTGTTCTTTATTTTTGTGCTTCTTTTCTCTGCTTTACAGTACTTTGATTTTTGCTTTATAAATTAAGGTTTTTGCTACCTTTTTCAATTATGTCTTTTATTATTGTTGTTTTAGTGTCTGCACCTTTACTTCAGTCATGTTTTTCTTCCGATTATTTTGATTATTTTGGTCAAATAGGATGTTGGATCAATTCTGCCACAGTGACACTCCTGCGAAGCATTGTTAGTCAATAACAATCAAGCTGACACAACTGTTATGATGTCTCCTCTGAAGAGACCTTGAAATTGTTGCATATCTCCATTGTTTTCTTACAAGGAATTGGTTATTTCCCGCTCTTCTTGCCATTTCTTCATCCATTGAGATCTTAAGAGAAAGTCTATAAGTTTCCTTCCTTGAAGACTAAGAACATATTCCAGTCAAATGATTATGCATACAGTGGTAGAACGCCTCATACTAAACACTTTTCATGAGTTATTCCCAAATTCCCGGTCATCCTTCCATTAAATATGCTCACTTCCCCCTATTTCATAATCATTCAAGTTATGTCTTCTTGAGATTACTGTTCTTGGTATGTGAAACCATGAGTTCTGAGTTCTAAATTCGTTAAAAACAAATTTTCCTGTGGAGTCGCCAGTTTGTTGACGATTGAAAACGTCAACATATTTTCGCCCACAAAGTGTTGCTAATGCCTATTAATTATAATACTAAATAATACTAGTAGGTGGGACCCCCTTGAACTATTGAAGTCAGATCTGCTCATCTTTTTGATGTGCTACACACTTACACGGTTGATGAGATATTGTTGTTTTTGGTATGAGTTGAGCTTTTGAGATGTTGTTCCTTCATGTTACTACAACCTGTTATTTATTCATGGCATTTGTTCTTATCGCACCTACACAAAAAACATGTTAGTGAAAGTATATGAAAGGGGCAATTAAGGGAAGGCAAAATACTATAACTCATGCAAGAAAAGGGACCTAGTTCTACAATACTACATGCATGAAAATACTTGTTGATTGTTCTTGAACCCTAGCTAACAAGGAAATGGTTATGAAATTGTGTTGAATTACATTTTTTATATGCATATGGTTGAAATGTTGGTGGCGCATTTGGCAAGTTGATAATGCAATGGTTATGCATTGGTTAATGGAATTGGTAGCCGATATACATATGGTATGAACGTCGGTGGCTCCTGGAAGTTAGTGGCTTTGCGATTTTATTTGAGTTATATAGTTTATATGCATGGTGATTACGCTATGGTGCAGGTTGATGTTGATCGCGCTATTGATGATGATTCTATACATGATCTCTTAGATTGTATAGTTGACATGAAATATGGTTAAGTTAGAAATGAGACATATGATGTGGATGACGCAATTAGAAAGAAATCGATGTGGATTCCAACATAGATTTTAAATTAATGGTTTTAATGAAGGACTTGTTGGCATGTACTGATGAGTTAATGTAATGTGGGTGGAGGCGACGTGAATTTACTGGATGTCACCTTTATCCTTCCCGTTGGTCGCCACCCTAGTCGGGTTATTGTTTGATCTTGTTGTTGTGTTATGCTCTGTAATTTTAGTAGGGTGAAACCACTCGGCCACCTCTCATCTTAAGGATTTCGACGAACATGTATGTCCTTTTTTTTGGCCATTCTTGACTTCACTCTGGTTATGAAATAATTATTGGCTTAGGTGTATGGATTTGTGTCTTTTCCTAAGTGTTGCAACTGTGTGTAATTTTGGTTCTTGAATGAAAAATGGATGATTCTTCTTGTAATATTTTTGAGTTTGTAGAAATTATCGATCTTCCTGGTGATAACTCCCTGTTGCTACTTCTAGTTCAGTCGGAGGGTTTTTGTTTAAGTCTTGGGTGGAAATTTCTTCATGCACTGTCACCATATCCAGTCTCTGGCCTTCGTGGGTTTTAATGGTCAAAAGTATTTATGCGTCACGATGTTATGTTTCACCTCGACATTTGATTTCCAGCACTAAGGGTCACGAATTGAGTGTTATGTTCTTAACTCGGCCCTGTCTTGTCCTCATTATTGTGGTAATTGGACGAAGAACACAAGGGTTATACCCTGCGTTCTTTGATTAAACTGCCCGGCCCAATAAGAGCCTCGCCCTTCTTTTCCCCCCCCCTACCATGGATTGTCACCTGTCCACAAATGACTCATATCTCTCTCTATATGTATACCTCTGGCTTCGAAGTTTCACTGTTGTGAGAGGTTGGCTTTGTTCCTCCTGTGATGGCTACCGAGCAAAACCCTTAACCCTATGGTATGGAGTTTCGTGGGAAGACTCTTGGGTCGTTCAAGTTGCTACGGATTATTGTGGTTAATTACTTTGAATGCAGAATCACCATTGGTTGTATGGTAGTCATGTTGGTGTGGCATTTCGTCACTGCTTTTGTGATGATAGCGATAAACCTTACAATGCCAATTACACTTCTAAAGTTCACAGTCACCCTCCTCGTGTCAAATAACTCAGTATTATTAATGAAGAAGGTTTCTGCCCCATTTTGATTCAATGCGAGGGTACGTACCATTGATACAACTTGTTTGATTGATTATTTTGTTTTTACAATAGTGGCAAATTGCGGTTTGATATTTAGTCATTGGTATTTGCACTTATGATTATTTGGATGATGGTTGGCATCGGTTGTGAATGCTTGGTGTTGTTCACACATGTCACGTTCTGTGTATGGTGTTTTGCAAAGTAAATAATGGGCATAGTAACTATGGTTTTCTTTGGGGCCGAATGACTACTGAATTAGATAACTATGGAAAGTATATCCCCTGCATTTTTATGCTTGTTGGTTGTATAGACCTGAGTGCGCATAGCATAGTCAATCAAGGGTGACTAAATCCAAGCAATCTTATATCTTAGTACAATATGTTGAGTTATTTATCGAGGTTGCGTGTTTGATGTGTCAAGAAGAAATGCTGCACTGTGGAGTTGTGTTAGTTGCGCACCGTGTATAATATGGATAGTTGATTTTCACACTCAAGGGCACCCACAGAAGTTTTAAGCATGTTTATTATTGCAATCAATCACTTGTCAAAATCGACATGTTGTTGATGACAGTCATGTTGGATAGGTGGCCCATCTTTTAAGTCACGTTGAATTGGTTTTCTTTTACAGTGGAAAAACTTCATTGCCCGGGTAATTTACTCCTGCATAAATGGTATCTAAATGGTGGTTGTTGGTTGTATGATTAATTGTCTTTCGGGCATGGCAATCTGATCTTGGTTATTTTGATTACTGCATATATATGTGAACGAATATCATTTCATTTTGATGGGTTCTATTGCAGTAATAGTGACTTCATTATTATTTTGAAAACATGACTTTTGGGTATAGTTGTGGATTGAAGAAATGCATGGCAATAGTTGATGTTGATGCCTACAGATTGAAATTGGGTGTTGTCCGTGAATTGTTTTAAAATGTAGAATGTGTAAAGGGAAGGGAATAGAACCTCTTACAAATTATGTGGAATACTTATTGTTTTGTGATGGCACTGTGTTGGATATTTTGGACATTGAACTAGTTAAATACACAGGAATTGTTATTCGGTCATGATGATTGTTGGTTGGTGCATCTAGTCTTACTGCAGAATGTTTTATGGATCACTTGATTAATCTCATGAACAGTAATCGTTATCTTCCCCTCCCATTATCTCATTTTCTGCTAATTACAAATCCTATCACCTTCCCATTTCATTCTTTCAACCCCTACTCTGAGATTGATTACAGTCAAGGGAATTTTTGTGTTAAATTGGATGAAAGTGGCAGTGTCTTGTGTAAATAGCAGTGAGGTTTTAATAGTTGTTTAACAGTTGATTGTTGTTGTCATTAAGCAGTGACCATGTCTTCTTCCCTTTCAATATATCATATTTTCGCTCATTACAAACCCCTTACATATCCCAGGACCCTGTTTCGCCCCCCTGCTCGTTGATTAATAGTGAAACAATTTGTATGGATTGAATTGCATGAGTCTGATATGTTCTGAGCCAAATCTATTTCATATTTTTAAGAGTTGTCATGCATGGTTATTTAAAAGACTATTTGCTAATTGATCATGCATGCAGGATGAGTTTTTTCAGCCATGGAAGCCATGGTCGAGGTAACAGAGGTAGAGATAATTGGAACCGAGACCCAAGAAGACCCAGGTTCTCCATCCATTTTGATGTTGATTCAGAAGAGCTTGGTCGATTGTTTCATGCAGGATTCTTTAATTGGATTGGGCAGGGAATAGTCCAACCTAGGTTGAAAAGGCCTCCCTTCCAAGCCCAGCAAGCCCCCAGTATCCTTGTACCTCCTCATGTCTCCTTACAACCTAAGGTCCCTAAAAATGATGGATGGCAGGAGATTGTCCACCCGACGGTCTCCCAACATCGTGGCTGGCCAAACTTGTCTTTGCCTCCTCCTTCGTCGGTTAACCCCATTGTCCAAGCTGCCCCTAACCACTTGCCCATGATAGCAAGAGATTGAAGACCAAAGCCCATCATGCACTTGATAAAGGAAAATCCATTGTTGCCCCTTCCTCACCCTCCAATGACTCTGACAAATCTGTGTCTTCGCGGATGCATTTAAGGGATGATTGTTTCCATGTTATCAGTGAGATTAAGCCAAAAGGCTCTGCACAGCCTAAGGCAGATTCAGGAAAATCAAGAGGTGACAGAAACAACCAAGGAAAAGTTGCATCACAGACTGGGAAATATGGCTTTTGAGTTTTATGTTATCTATTGTTTTATGATAGTTGACTTCATGGATATTTGGACATCATGTTTTATTTTGGATATATGAGTATTATTTTTGAAGATAATTTCAAATTTCATGAGCTAAAATTGCCAAAAGTAAACATGTTGATGGGAGACACAAGGAGGTGTGTTTGCTTAACTAATGGTTATGTTATGATTGATATGATTATTATGAACTAAAGGGAGTCACAAGGGGTCCCACCTACTAGTTATTATTTATTTATGACCCTTATTATGATTATTACCTTTCCCCCTAACTAAAGTTAGTTGAGTCTTTTAATTAACTTAACTAATGAGTTGGTTTAAATACTTTAACCAATTCTAACTTGTTAAAAGAAAAGATGAAGGGAGGGACAAAGGGAAGATAGAAGCATAAGCATGCTAAGGTTTGATCTTTGAGTTTATGTTGAGATAGTTAAGCTTTCATTCATTCATATATTCATCACAACCTAATTCTCTTTTGTGATAGCAGGGTCTTATTGTAGACAACAATATTCAGGGTTGAATCAAATCATTCAGACACTTGTTCTTCAGAGGTGTTGATCTATCTTTGATAGTCTGTGTAGACTTGTATGTTTGTGAATTAACTTTCATGACTGATAAAGGCTATTGTGTAGAGTCGAGTGGGCAACAATCTATTGCAAGTTGATCCATCTTTTAGAGTTCAGTTTTGGTTTTCTGTCAGAGGTCCTTTTATATGTTCCATCAGGGATTTCTAAGTTTGACTTTATGTATTTATGAGATTTCCAAGATTTATGTATGAGATTTTGTACAGAAATGACTCTTTGGTGAATTGGAATGAAATAAAGGATTGCTTTATGTCTCATCTATCTTGATTATCCTCTTGGTTTCTTTACTTCTGTTCTTACATTTATTTCAACAACTGATATATTCAGAAAATTGCATAAAAAGTGAATTTCTAGCAAGCTTTTTTTTGTTGATAAAAGACTAGCCTAAGAACTCATAATTAATACTTGTGAGTTAGGATGTTATTTTTGTTGGCTATAAACATAGGGTGATATTCTCGTCTACTTTGCTTTAGCCAAGTAAAGTCTGAATTTGAAAATGCTTGAGTAAGATCAATTCATATCTTTTCCTCAACAAGTCCCAAGCGGGTGTGACCAAAACTATTGTAGATTCCTTAGTGCCTTTTTGCTCACAGTAAGTCTCCCACCAATCCTTGGCATTGGGGAAAGCCTTAAGGAGTGCAAAGGTAATCTTTTCTCTATTGGAAAAATTATGAACCAAAACATACCTTTCTAGCATATTCAACCATTTGTCTAGAACATCTGCATCTATATGGCCTTCAAATAAGGGGATATCAAAATCGACTTGTACCTTGAAGCGGGTGGCGCCTCTAAAGTGGTCATTTAATGAATATGCGTCACCTTTTGGCAACCATCGAAGGATCTGTGCAAATTTATCCATCATCTCGTTCCTTTGTCGTGCAAGGGATTCCTCAAGCAATAGTTTAAAAGGATTTCCTACTCAATTGTCTCTCTTTTATACCATCGTGGGAGGCCATCGTGATCGACGGGGACGGTCTTGCAAGGGCTCAACTACTTTGAGTCCCAACTCCTTGTACCCCGACCTTGTTGGGGACATGCACATAAAAACAAATAAAGAGAAGATTGCTCTTATACCATTAATCCAAATTTATAAATGGAACGAAATGAAATTCATCTGTATAACAAAGAAATACACAAAGAAATAGTAAAACTTGACTTATGTTAATAAAGAGAACTTGTTGAAACTGTAAAAATGCAGACTGAAACAAACTTGCTTGAATGGTGGCAGCTTATCTCTGAGAATAGATGTGACGACTATGCTCATTTGCAATAATATCAGTTCAATGAGGCTCCAAAGGCCTTTTCAACATAAAACATAAATGAGAAAACCCTAAACATCCAAAACCCTAACCCCAGGAGATGAAACAACAAAAGGTTTGTGGGCCCCGATGGGGGTAGTTGATACGTCAACTTTATGAGGGCGTGACTTTTGCATACGATATCCATTTGGAGTGCTCAATACACCATTGGAAAGGTATAACTGAGGATTACATATTTTGTTCAACCCAACATCTGCCTTTGGTTACATGATGGGTTCCATTAAGCCCAAAAAATGTTGTTTAAGGCCTCAAAACGACCCCAAAAGTTTGAGACCCAAAAAACTGTAAAAAACTACCAAAATGGAAACTATTCTTTGAGCTAGTGGAATAGGGTAATGGCCACCAATATCCACCTGTATCAGTCCTCCTCCCTTAGGAAGAAATGGTCTCTATTGCATTGAGTGCCCCCATCAAATGGGGAAACTTCCACTGAACTTGGCTCCGAGTGAGCCACTTTTCTTGGTGCATGAGCTTCCCTACTTTCACAACCCAATAAAGTTGGATCCCTTGTTGGTGAGTTCCCTTGATCTGAGTATCCCTAATATGATCAATGGAAGCATGTTCCATGCAGTCAGGGTTGAGCTTTGTCAGTGTCAATTGCTCTGCGATATCTTATGTGTCCAATAATGGTGGGAAGTATGGTCAAAGGAGGTCCACATTGAACACTAGGTATAGGCCAAGGAAGGGGGGAATACTTAGCTCAAAAGTGTTGTCACCCACAACCTTGGTGATGGTGTAAGGTCATAGAAAAGTGGACAAAGCTTCTAATGGGGTCCTGTAAGGCGCTCTTTCTACAACTGCAGCGAAACCTTGTCTCCCACCTAAAACTTGTGTGGCACCCGGTGTTGATCATGGGGATGTTTGTACTTAGCATTGTATTTATGTAAATTATCATGGACCTATTGTCGGATGTGTTGAATCCATTCAATAAAATTGGTGGCTTTGTCGACCTCATATTTAGCATGGGATGATTATGCCTGTGTGGATGCAAGGGGAAGCGCAACATCAATGGAACCCAATGGTTGAAATCTCAACCCCACCTGAAAGAGACTGTAGTCGGTCGAGCTATGAAGGGATATATTGTAGTTGTGTTGAACATAGGGGAGACTCTCATCTCATGTGCGTAGATGTTTACAGTTGTACATGCGCAAGATATGCAGGATCATTATGTTGACGACCTCTTTTTGACCATCAGTTTGGGGAGGGGGGGGTGGTGGATTTGGTGAGCTTGGTGTCCAACCGTGAATAGATGCTGGAACAGAATGTGCTTAGGAACTTGTTGTCCCGATTTGATATGATTTTCTATGGTATCCCAAAGTGTACCTGCACATGTTCGAAGAATATCTTGGCAGTGGCCTCTGTTGCGATATTCTTCTTGTAGGTTGTTAGAATGGCCATCTTAGAAAACCGATCAACCACCACAAAAACACAATCATTTCCCTGCTTTGTTGATGGAAGGCCTGACATGTAGTCCATCGAGATGGATTCCCATGGCCTATAAGGAGTAGGCAAAGGGGTGTATAGGCCTTGCTTCTTAGTGGTTGGTTTGGCAATGGAGCAGACAGTGCATGACCTATTATACTTGCTAACATCCTAGCACAATTTCGATCAATAGAAATTCTTTTATAGTACTTCCATAATCTTTTCCATGTCAAAATGTCATGCCATCCGACTGTAGTGAGCTTCTTGAATCAACGTCACACTCTTACTTGAAGGAACACAGAGGTGTCCTAGATGGCATAATAGTCTATACTAAAGATGAAATTTGGGGACAATCGTGCCTGTTCCCAACATCTGGTAAGTGGTAGCGAAGTCAAGATCGCTCTTGTAGATTTGGGGCCACTAAGATGCCTTGTGGCCACAGGAGTGGAGCACCGTGGTTAAGGCTGCAACTAGAGGTTGACTGAGGTAGTCAATGAAATGATTGGTGATACCTGTGTTATATTTGATGTTGAGACGAAACTGCTACAAGTATGTGGACCACTTTTGATGGTGGTCGCTCTGCAATTTGGCTTCTGTCTACATGAACTACAAAGGCTTGTGATCAGTTTGGATGACTGTCTCCTTCCCAAGAATGTAGTGGTTCCAATATCGACACGCTTATACAATGGAATACATTTCTTTTTCATAGGTGGGGTACTTACATATGACATCTGATGATGTCTCACTATGATATGCCACTGGATGATTGTGCTGAGTGATAACTACGCCCATGACATAGTTTCAGGCATTGGTCTTAATCTCAAAAGGTTGTTGCAGATTGAGTTAGGAGAGTACTGGAGGTGAGTACAACCGATTTTTTAGATCATCGAACGCTTGTTGTTGTTACTTCCCCCACACGAACTTTTCCTTCCCATCACCCTTGGTCACTTGAGTGAGGGCCCATGCAATATGGGAGAATCCCAACATGAACCTACAATAGAAGTTGGCAAGTCCTAAGAAAGTATGAAGCTTTCTCAGTGTGGTCAGGGTTGGCTAGTCACGAATGACTTGGATCTTAGCTGGATCCAGATGCATACCATGCTCATCAACAATGTATCCTAGGTATTGGACCATGTTCATGTCAAAGGAGAATTTTTCCAAGTTGACATATAACTTGTGTTGTCACATAGTGTGAAAGACCTGCTAATTATGTTGCAAGTGTTCTACCCAATTCTAGTTGAAGATGAGGATATCGTCTAGATATACCACCAAAAAATAATTGGTGAAAGGATGCAATATATCGTCCATCAATCTCGTGAAAATTGTTGGAGCATTTGTCAAACCAAAGTGCATGACTAGCCATTCAAAAAGATCTTCTTTGGATTTAAAAACAGTCTTCCATACATCAGTATGTTCTATTGGGACCTAGTGGTAGCCAGACTTCAGGTCAATCTTACTGAAAAACTTGGCTTCCTTGAGTTGGTCAAGAAGGTCATCAATTCAGGGAATTGGGTACTGGTTCTTGACTATGATTTTGTTTAGGGCCCTATAACCAATGCAGAGTCGCCTAGTCCCATATTTCTTCTCCACTAGTACAATTGGGATCCCATAGGGTGAGGAGTTAGGTCGGATGTGCCCCTTTTGAGGCATCTCTTGGATCTGTCCCTTGATTTCCTCATTTTCCATCAGAGAGCGACGATAGACCAGCCCATTGGGTAGAAGTGCACCGGGGGTTAGATTGATTGAAGCTTGACCTGACAGTGCAACGGTACCCCGATGGGTTAGGAGAAGATATCTTTGTATTTTTCCACGATCTTGTCCACCTGCTTCCACTGCATGGAGAGGCCCTGTGCAGAGGCCATGGATGTGGCTGCGACCTTCTATTCACATTGAGAGTGAATAATGAAGAAGACAATTTTCCCAGTCTGGGAAATGACCTTCCTGCATTGCTTAGCATAGATCAAAGAAATGGCGGTAGGCAGAGCTACCTTTGGTGTCTTGTACAATTGTCTACCCAAAGTAATAATAACACTACAAGGTCTAGACTCATATATAACATGTTGTTTCCACAAGTATGGTTGGACTAAAAGAACATCACAAACTTCAAGGGGGGCAATATCACACAATACCTCATCCTTGAAGGGCTTGATGTCGTAGGGAAATGACACTATTGGTTGACGCGAAGATCTCTTCATTGGCGAAGCCACCCAATGGTGTAAGCTTGTGGGTGTGGTGTTGTCGATAGGTTCAACCACTTGACAACCTTTGCTGAGATCAGGTTCTTTTGACTTCTGCTATTGACAATGAAATGTAGTGGAGCGCCCTTCACCCACATCTGTGAGTGAAAAAGGCATTCACCTTCCTCTAGTTCTTTTGGTTCACTTGGTTGGACCTTGGTTGTAGTGAAAATGGCACTGGGTTATGCATCAATGATCCACTTCCCCTTGTTTGGATTTGATTCAGAGTTAGAACCTGCCTCTGACTCATAGGCTTTCAGCTCGRCCACCAACARCTGCTTCGAGCGACATTCATCGGTGTTATGCCAAGGGATTTTATGGAATTCACACCACTTCCTAGTGTCTTTATTCATCTTCTCATTACCCTTCTTTGTTTTCAGCTTGGACTGGTTGTACTGAGGGGGTCCATCCTTKCTCTATCCTTTGTTCTGTGGGTTGGGACCACCTTTTCCTTGCTTTTGTTGTGAGGAATTTGCAGATCCAAACTCCCACTTCTTCTATTTAATTTTCTGCTCAATTTTGACAACATATCGATAAGCCGCACCCAATGATGAGATGTCTAGAAACTCCCTTTATGTTTGGATGTATCTATGCAAACAACCACGATACTTGAGCACCAAATGTCATTCGGATTTTTTGATACCTAGCTTGGTGCACAAGGTATGGGAGATTTTTGTGAACTCTGGTACTGTTTGGTCCCTTTCCTGTAGCAGTGTGGTCCATTTCGTATACTGGTCAGCATAACTTCCAATAGAGTAGTATTGTTCATCAATACCATACCTTAAAGAATCCCAAGTGGGTGCGATCAAAAATATTACAGATTCCTCAGTGTCCTTTTGTTCACATCAAGTCTTCCACCAATCCTTGACATGGGGACAACCTTAAGGAGCGCAAAGGTAATATTTTCTCTATTGGAAAAATTATGGACTGAAAAATACCCTTCTAGCAAATTCAACCATTTGTCTACAACATCCACATCTATCTGGCCTTCAAATAGGGGGATATCAAAATTGACTTGTACCTTGAAGGGGGCGGTGCCCCCAAAGTCTTCGCTTGATGAATATGAGTCGCATGTTGGCAGTTGTCGAAGGATCTGTGCAAATTTATCTTTCATCTCCTTCCTTTGTCGCATGAGGGATTCCTCAAGCAACGATTTAAAAGTATTTCCTGCTCCATCGTCTCTATTTTCTTCCATTGTGGGAGGTCTTCGTGATCGACAGGGATGGTCTTGCAATGGCTCAATTACTTCAAGTCCCAACTCCTTGTATCCTAACCTCGTTGGGGACATGCATAGAGAAACAAATAATGAGGAGACCTCTTTGATACCACTGATCTGGATTTATAAATGGAATGAAATGAAATACACATGTATAGCAAAGAAATACACAGAGTTACAATAAAACTTGACTTTTATTAATAAAGAGAACTTGTTGAAACTGTAAAAATGCAGACTGAAACAAACGTGCTCGAATGGTGGCAACTTATCTCCGAGAAGATATGTGACGACTATGCTCATTCGCAAGAAGATGAGTACAATGAGGCTCTAAAGGCCTTTTTTACATAAAACATAAATAAGAAAACCCTAAACATCCAAAACCCTAACCCCGAGAAATGAAACACCAAAAGGTTTGTGGGCCTCGATGGGGGTAGTTGATACGTCAACTTCCCGAGGGCGTAACTTTTGCATACTCTCTATTTGGGGCGCTCGATACACCGTTGGAAAGGTATAACCGAGGAGTACAGATTCCATTCGGCCTAGTATCTTCCTTTGGGCAAGATGTTAGGTGATGTCGAGCCCAAAAATCTCGTTTAGGACCTTCAAACGACCCTAGAAGTTTGGGACCCAAAAAACTGTAAAACAACTGCCAAAATGGAAACTGTTCTTTGAGCTAGTGGAATAGGTGGGTGGCCACCGATATCCGCCTGGATCAATGCCCTATGGAAATATGTGTAGTGTTAAGGTCCATCAATACATTAGAGTACAATGGGCTCAATGCAGGCAACACACTACATTAGGGGGACATCATTGAGCATGGATGTTTGATTAAGTATAAGGCTAATCATACAATTTGTGGTTGTAATGGACAATTGTTAGTAATAAACCTTATGGGTTTGATAATGGGTTTTCTTCTAGTACTCAGGTTCTAATTTGTGGTATGTGATTGATATTTATGCTTGTTTGAGTAATTGTTACAGTATTCATGTGCACTAGATAAATACTTGTGATTAGACATGATGATTGAGACAGTGAGAAAAAAATATATTCTTACGAAATATGGTGGTGTAATGATATTAAGATTGTACATAACTATTTTCTCTTTTTTCTTTTAAATGTTAGGGTTAATATCCTCAACATTTAGTAATAAATAATCAAATTCATATGTCATTATTGTATAAATAACATAATGTTTATAGCCCAAGGGATTAGCTCAACTGGTTGTTGTTAATGTTAATAGGTGTTTGGATAGTTTTGTGTTAATATGTGCCCAGTTTGAATCCCCTTGGGTGAGGTGCACTAGTTTACCCATATGGGTTAAATAAGGATACCATTCACGAATATGGAGAAGCATCCATTGGGTTTCCCAACACAATTTTCCTTGGGAAAAATCCCCTTAGGTTTGCTTAGTCGATTTGAACCAACCAATTTAAAGACAAAGATTGTTGAAAGTTCATGAGTTCAAGTGTGGTGGAGTCACTCTAGGTTAGGAGTACATATTGTACTTCAACAACGTTTTACCCTGGATGCCATTCACCAAATGTGAGAAAATGCTTGGAAGATTTTCTCAAGAATATTTTCCATGAAAAAAACCATAATATTATGACTTACAATTATTCATATATAGACCCACGTGAATAACAATAAGGAAATATTTTAAAATAGAGTGTTATATTTTGAAAGGCACATAAAGAAATCCAAAACCTTTACCCTTGGCACTTAATCCTCAATGGTACGGTAGTAGCATCTAAATGTGCAAATGTCATAGTAGGCACAGGGTCGGTAAAGTCGTCAATAGGTACATAAACTGCTTGAATCGAGGTTATGGATCCCTTTTTTGTGGAAGTAATTCTCTCTTGCAAAGAACTCATTTCCATGCCAAGAGTTAACCGATAACCCACAACGGAACGCATTATGCCTAATAGGGTGGATACCTTTGATGTTGCTTGGACAAAGCAAAAGATGTTATCAAATAAATACTAATACTATTAATAATATATTTTTAAGGTCACGGTCAATCCAAACACCAAATTGGTGTATGAGACCCCCTTGTTTGTGGGACAAGGGACCCCCTCCACACAACTTGCTCATTGACATCTCAAAAATATTCCACCATAATTAAAATAATTAAACCAACTCTCATACAAGCCAGTGCTATTCATTCATCTAACCATAAACTAGAGCCACTTTTGATTTTGAGATGTCTAGTTGGTTTCTTTATTAGTCCCTGCCATGGGACTATAGCAATGGGTTTTCTTTTGATGTGACATTGATGTGACATTAATTTGCTTTTTACCATAAATTTGTGTATGCAATGTAATGTTTAACATAGGAAAACGAATATATATTTTTGGATATAACAAAAATATTTGTGTTTCTCATTTCTAATTGGTTGATAGAATTGAAGTGTTATTGCTCCCTTCACGTCTTTCAATATATAGAATTAATTACATAATCAATGAATTTCACCAATCACCACATCTAAATATAAAAAGTTGTACTATATATTTATTATTATGCATTATTATATTTATATTATATTTATTATTTAATATATTATTTATTATTATATTTATATTATNAAATTTGAAAGGTTTATTTTCAAAAAGAAAAATTGAATATTTTTAAAATGTAATTTCCATTTGGCTAGCTTAACTTAATTGGAAGGAAATTTAGGTTAATCCCAAAACTATACAACATCCACATTAAAGTAAAAATGTGGTCAGAGATCCTGGCCAATACGACATATGACAAATCTATAAATTAAGTGTCATGGAGCAGCACGTCTGCCTCAATTCCTTGTGAGTCTAGGTCGAATTCTTTGAATTCCAATCTTTCTGACGGTATAGTTATCAGTGTTAATTTTTTTCATTTAAAATCTTTAAAAATTGATTTCTTTTAAGACTATGAAACTATCCCCTAGTTAACATATTGTTCATGTTTCACAGTAATCATCATCATCAATAATTATAGGGTGACAACTATCATCTTCATTTCCAAATCTACTTGGCAGGGACTAAACTGTCATACAACCCTTGTTTAACATAGAAAGACCTCACGATTAGGCCTAACATTAGTCCATGAATTTAAATGTTTACAACTTATAGAGTTCATTTCCATCCTTCGAAAATTGTGGACACAAAAATGATTTTATTGGATTTCAACGAGTCAAATTCTATGATACCAAATTTAAGAGAGTCAAGTTCTAAGATACCGAGTCTACCACTTGTGCTTATGTTCTCGTGGCAAAGTGGTCACAAAAATAATTTTAAACGAATTCAGAGAGGAAAGTTCTAAGATAGTGAGTTGAGTCAAAAAGTCAAGTATCCCTCTTATGGTCCACATAAAGTGAAAAGTCAAAGCAATGTTTACGAAGACTTAGACACAAAATTTTGACAAAGGAGCGCGCCAGAAATTTTTTGACAAAGTATCGAGACTTATAGAAGTGTCTACGAAGACTTAGATAAATTTTGACAAAGGAGCGCCACAGAAATTTATGATCAAGTAGCGAGACTTATGGATTCTAGTTTCTTTGTAAAAAGTTGACACACCAATGACAGCATAATTACATAAATAAAAGTAAAAGGTAAAAAGTGATGTATACATATACTTTTCTAATAGTATCCCACTAACGAAAATCGTGATGAATTGACTTAAATAATTTGGTACATAATTGATATTAAAAAAACACATCTCCATGGGCTAAACCTTTAAAATGGGAGACCTTTAAGTATAAAGTATTTTATATTTAAAAATGTAAATTACAGTGTTGTTAGTAAAGCGCTTTATGAATATAAGGTATCAATTATAAAGCATAAGTAAAGTGTTTTATGAATACAATGTATTGGAAAAAGATAAAATGTTGTATTGGAAAAGGATAAACGGTTACATTTCATAGCTATAGAAATTATTTTAAAAGGATTGTAGTGTTGTACTAAATTTTTATAAATCAATATTCACGATTCACAATAAACAATTTATAGAATGTAGATAAACCATTAAAATGGGAGACCTTTAAGTATAAAGTATTTTATATTTAAAAATGTAAATTACAGTGTTGTTGGTAAAGCGCTTTATGAATATAAGGTATCAATTATAAAGCATAAGTAAASTGTTTTATGAATACAATGTATTGGAAAAAGATAAAATGTTCTATTGGAAAAGGATAAAAGGTTACATTTCATAGCTATACAAATTATTTTAAAAGGATTGTAGTGTTGTACTAAATTTTTATGAATCAATATTCAAAATTCACGATAAACAATTTATGGAATGTAGATAAACCATGTTAATGTTGTAGATTAAAGGTAAATAATAAATATAACTTTAAAAATAATTAATCTAAATTCTAATTTCTTATTAGATTCAATTACCAAATGTAAGGTGTCTTACATGAAAAACCAAATAAGAAGTTATGATATCAATACTCATTTCAAGGTATGCAAAAACTCCTCACCTAAATTACATTAATAATAACGGGTAAATCCTTTTATAATGAGTGATTGCGTGTAAAAAGCAAAATGTTTTTATAACTCATGTAAAAAAAGTTTATATTTTCCGTAACTTTTTATTCATAAATAAGAAAAGAGGTTACATTCTATCAATGCATGTTACAAGAACATTTCATAAGAGTTCCCTACTTCAAATAAATATGTGATAATATTATAAATTATTGTACATTTAGTTGTTGTATTAAAATCGTCTTCAATCTTACTTTTTTTTCTTTTTTTGTTTTCAACTTTTTGTCACACCCCTTAAAAAGTTCCACAATGACTAAAGATGAATTAAATATCAAAAGGCTAAGATTCAAAGGAGAAAACAAATGTCCAATATTCAAAAGTCGTGACAATTCTTTATCATAATTAGTGTTGTCATAATCATGTATTATGATGAAGCTTCATTTGTAATGACCATTTAAAAGGGATTCGTGTTGTCTTCTTTGTCCTCATTCATCACTTTTAGACAAACGATGTTCTCCTTCTCTGGAATTGTAGAGTTCTAATTTACATCATTTTGATCTTCTACATCCTATAGATCTGGTTGCTCATTGTTAGAATAATAGGTGTGCTCGTTTCACCATAGACAATATAGCAATATTGTCACCCAACCATAGGCACAAAGGCCACCCCCAAGCACCTTAACCTTGACTGAGAGAATGATTCTGGAAGCAAAACCTAGAACCGATAGCCAACCAAGGTAACATACCTCTCTCTAGAGCTAGCGTACCATGCAGAAAGTCCAAACCATAACCAAAGAGAAAGTCCAAGCCAAAACTGAAATGCCAGTTGCAGCAGTTGTAGTTGCAGCTCCTCTCTAGACTTGCGCACCACTAGTCTTATGCAGTTGTGAGAGAGAGTGTGTCAAATGAGCTCTAGCACCCTCTTATTTATAGTCCTCCAGTGATCTAACTGGGTCGACTTCTACTTCTGGAGGTTAATAGCTCAATAATAAATATTCTCTTGAGTCAACTTGTCTCCTAGGGTTATTATCCAATGTTTTAGGGTTTCTCTTGCTTCTCAAAATATTCTAGTCTCGTCAGGGTTACATGTAGAGGTTAATACCTCTCGCAGCTACCATAATATCAACACTCCCTCCTAGTTATGGAGGTATTAAAGGCAATGGTCTTGAGCACATACATATCATTCAATCGGTAGCATCATCATAGCCACACAGGTTATCTCATGGTCAAGTCATGAGCATTGTCATTACTATCAGTATCATCTAATAGCATCAATTGCATCATCTCTTGAAGTCATACTCCATCTGAGTAATCAGGCATGATGTTGAATAAGTCACTCACTCCACAGAGTGATACAAGAATCATTCTTCTAATCTGGACATACATCCTAGAAGAATGACTGTCCTGGACCATTTTCCACAGGGATAATGTTTGTCCATAAACATATTGATTATCCATCTAGCTGGCATTCATCTCCAACGCTAGTGATAGTCTCCATGGCAATCAAAACAAAGCCATCCAATATAACACAATTGTGTCTATCCATAGTAGTACACAACTACTACCTAGTGGTACACAATCACTCATAGTAACACACAACTACTAACCAGTGACACTCAATCACTACCAGTGGATCACATCCACCACAATAGCATACAACTATTGTCCAGAGACATACAATCTCCATAACAATCATATCATCTGATATCAACCTGCATAAAACAATATCATGATATAAATTGAGTCATCTGGGCCATTCTTCCACTCACATTTGTGAGATATGGAAGAGCATCTTCCCTCGTAAAGTAAAACATCAGCCATGGGATATCTGGACTATTCTTCTCAAGCATAGAAGAATAATTGTCCCTGATTTATGAGCCTGTACCATTCACCTAATTGGGCCATTCCTCCGGCACTAATCATAGTGCAACCTGGAGATAATGAGTCTGCCCTAGGGAATGCATGTCCTTGATTGTTGAAGCTAGACCATTCGCCTAACTTGGGCATTCCTCCAAAATTAATCACAATGCAACCTGGAGAGAATGAGTTTGCCCTAGGGAATGATTGTCCTGTACCAACCTCCAAAACAGACCATTCTTCGAAACTGCTCACAACTGCGGACTTCGAAAGAATGACTGCCCGGTGAGGCAGACCATTCTACTTGACCACTACTCAAAATGAATGCCAGGAAGAATGATTGTCCTAGAACATTCCCCCACACTGGACACAAGGGGAATCATTGTCTATGGTACATCAACAATCTATCGGATCATTTTCATTACGAAAATGATTGTCCGATATGGACCATTTTCCAAACTGGAAAATGCTTGTTCGTCAGAAATCTCGAACCACTTTCTGAACTGGAAAGGAACTGCCCATCCTAGATCATTTTCCGAACTGGAAAATTACTATCCATAAATCAATAACATATCAGTGCTCTCTCCCAACCTGGGAGTAATCACTTCCTTTTTCCAATAAGGAATTCGTCTCTGCGAACACCAACTTGTCTCTTAAGTATGCAAACTTTTCATCTTGGATAAAGGCTTTATCAAAATATATGTTATCTTTTCATCTGTG
>SNQJ01S0029982.1:85795-107749 GCA_010110895.2 Picea sitchensis
ATTCAAAATTATTGTTCCTCGGAAGTCAGAGAACTGGTAATTCCATCCCGCTTTGATCGATCACTGTGAGATCCGAACCATAGCAGTTTGATTTAACGCGCGCAGGTCTGGGTCTGGGTTTGGCCGGCCAAATGAAATCCTAGACCCCACAGGCACCTCGAATTCCAAGGTCAATCCAATGGCTGTTATCATGACACTTTTACGATAATCGGAATTCCATACGCATAGTACGCAGAAGATGCGCGTTCTTTAATACTAAAGGCGCTGGCTAAAGACGAAAACGTAGACAGGAAAGAGTCAGACGAAAGAGTCAGGGAAAGCTGTTTCGTCTGGAGTTGCTGCAGTCGCGGACCTTTCATATTCGCAACATTTCTCACACGTTTTTGTCGTAAATTCGTCATTTTGAAGTATTTTCGGACTCTTCTCCACGATCTTCGACGGTTCATGCGTAACGCGGGTATTCTTTTGGCTTAAGTTTCGTACTCTGTATTTTGTCTTAATTTTGTTAAATTTAAAGCTTTTTCGGGCTCTTCTTAACGGTTTTTGACAGTGCATGCGAATCACGGTTATTCTTTTGGCTTTCGTGTTTTGTATTTCTGGTAGGTCATGGATTATGAACAAAAAATACGAAACATTTCAGAGCTCAAAGCAATTTTTTCTAGAATTCTGCTCCCCAACTAAGATACTCGTGGTTTGCAACATCGCAGCTTAGGTTGATATTATAAGAAAACGGAAGGCCGAATTCGAAGGGCTTTAAAGAAATAATTCGCGAATTTCTTTGAAGGATCAAGGTTGAAACATTTTAAAGAATTTACGACTGTTACAGAAGTTTCAGAAGCTTCCAGAAAGAATCACAGGGATTTCTAGAGCCGGGACATGTCGTCCACAGTAGCTTCGCAGTGGCGTGAAAAGGCCACTGGATTCTTTTCATCTTCTAGTAAGTGCATTGTCTGCTTTGTAAAAATCAGGGGCAATTTTGTATTGCGAATTTTTATTTAAAGCTAGTTTTGTAATATTAAGAGTCATTTACAAAATGCTTGTCAATTTAAATAAATCCGGCTGGTCAAATAGAAATTTCATCGGGCACTCTCACGGCGTGTGCGATTGAATCAAAATTTAGACGGCTCTGCGATTTCCGATCGAGTTTGAGTAAGTCAACGTGAAATAAGCTTTGCAGAATGTTAAATTTCAATGAAAATTCTCAGTTTAGATCGATAATTACTTTAGGATTCAGACATGTAACACTTATTTTGATCTTAACCGAAGCGCATCAATGGAATAAATACTAGGTGCACTTTCATTGAAAAAAAGGCCTAAACAGAATCCTGTGCGAAAGCAAAATAAAATAGTCCTAAATTAGGTTTAATTTAGTCCTAAATTAGGTTACATTAGCCTCTAGTCCTATATGTTATCGGAAACTCCACCCGGAATTGTTGAAAACGCGTTTAGGAAATGTTTCTTAGTACCTAACTCCTCTGAAACACGGCTGAAACGTTTCAGTGACATTTTGGAACGTTGAATTAACCGTTTCCACTGGTTTTGGCCGTTGGTAGGCGTATTGCCATTTCAGCCGATATTTAGATTGTTAAAATGAAAAAAAAAAACATTAAAAAATTAGAAACAAAATATGCTAATAGTAATTTCTTACATATCAACTTATAAATATAATTTCTTACAAATCAACTTATAAATAGAGGGCTTGGGCCATACATAATAATAACACAATTTTTGGCTTTATTTCCAAATTAGAAATTCATTAATGGTATTCAATTTTAATTTTTCATGTCTAGCTCCAGCGGTTGAGTGCTTTGAGCTCCATGCAGGAGGGCTTGGGGTTGACTCCCTACGCTCACTGTCTTTGTTGCTACAACAACAAATGCACAAAACTTTGTATCCATCTCTTGGTCTTCACTCAATAGAGCTCATCAACCCAACTTCTCCATGAATGCTGCAACCTCCTATGTCCTGGAATGCTGTGTTTACTGCCTGGCAAGGTCATTGTTGTGGGGTTTGATCTACTCTCAGATGTCTTTCAGTCTTTGGGTCGGTCATGAAGCTGTTCACTCTCCACCTCCCCTTTCCTTTACTTGATGTCCTTCCTTTAGGGTGTGACATGCTTGCTTTGATCAGCCTGCCAGTACTTGGTCACACCTGTCACCACATCCGGTGCACAATAATGCTTTTCTCTTCTTGCCTTGGGTGTTAGTGCCAAGAGAGATGATTGTTTCTTACTGGAATGTGTTCTTTATTGACAACAAAATTAGTGGTAGTGCTTGCAATTTCCTCGTTTGCTTTGCCCTACACTCAAAATATCAGAAAGCCTATTTATTCTGTTGAAATTCTGTGAATTTGCAAACAGACAAGACAGATAAGATCCATTGAACTTAATTTTTTGACACTGAATTGGCTTTCTGTATGATTTCAATCGAAGCAAAAAATGATGCAGTTTCTTAAAGATGTAAAAAGATGAGCAAAAATAATTTAGACAACATCAAGCCTATAATTGTCAGAATCCATGATTGGCTTTGGTGCAAATATGCAAATAGACGATGCCAAACTTTTGTAGAAACAAACCTTTTTGCTAGTCCAAATCACTATGATTAACACTAGGGCCGTGTCCTCCAGACTGATATCTTGAACAATCAATTATGGCAATGAGATTTTTTTCTAATAAATGAAAGAGTCATCTGCGCCAAAATTTCATGATGTATCCTGCCAGATATTTTAAGGGTGGTAAGAAAAATGAACTTGACCTTACTCGTCAAAACCATCATTGACACAGCGATGCAAAGCAGGAAAATAATTTTGCAGAAATATAATCTCACTTAAGATAATTGCTAATTTGGAATGGTCCTTATGTGTYGAGATTTATATGGGTCAACAGAATAATCGATGGAAACAAATCTCACCCAAATTTTGAAATAKCCTCCTCTCAAGTCGGCTAGAGAGAGATAGGTCTAGTGTGCTAGAGAGAAGTGCAAAAGCCAAGCACCACTGCTGAAAGTAGAAGTAGAGAAGTGCAAAAGCCAAGCACCACTGCTGAAAGTAGAAGTACATAAGTGCACCCAAGAGAAAAATGTCAATCACAAGGGAAACAATGCCAAAATAGAGTGCCCTTAGGCTTATAACACTTGGTATTTCAGATCAAAGAGATCACAAGATGAGATGAATCATGAGACAAATGAGAGCTTGAGTTGTGTATTTACTATTTATTCACTACTCAAGTGAGGCATCCCTTCAAAAGGGGGTTATGGGCCCACAGAACAAGGGCACACACCTCAAAAGGGTTATTGAGCCTACATATCAAGTTTGACTAGGTCAGCCTTCACCATAAACCTAATATACAATAATTGAAATAAAATATGGCCTTAGCCATAATGACAAATACATAATGATACATATGAATGGATTAAGGCCACATGCATAGATTACACCAATAATTCCAACACCGCCTTTGAGCTAAACAAGGGGCCACAAAGAGAATTCATTACAATACAAGATTACAAAATTTACGTCCCCTTAATGTTGATCAAAGGGCCAGATCACCACCTTGAATTCCGCATTGCTTCTTCATAAAACCATCAAGATCATCAACTCAACAAATGACACTGATCTCTAGAGAGATTTAGGTACGAGACGTTGTAGTTCAGCAGGGCATCAAAATACCGAGTAATGGCTTGTGGTGGAGAAGATTCCTCTTGATAGTGCTCAAATGCGCCAGCAAGAAACCCAACTGCATCAGATTTTTCTTGAAAACAGTTAGTAATCTCAGCATGAAGGCCATGAGGTGGAGGAGAAAAAACCCAAAAACCTAGACATGATTAGGATGTGTTTGTGTCAATTGAAGATACATTGACTCCAGCATACTGGTTTCTGGCAAAATAAGTTACACTGCATCTTTCAAGCGCTACTTGAAGTACCTGAAGGATGAATGAAAATCCAAATAATTTAGTTAGCATATTCAAACTCACTCTGAACAGATTCTTGACAGAATTGTGTTTTAAGTTAATTTGATTGCACTTATCCCTATTTGCCTGTGAGCGCTTAAGCTATGCTTCATCGCATTTTTCTGAACATAATCCTTGGCAAAAGCCAGTGCTAAGCAGAAAAAAGATAAGTAAGCTAATTAATCTTTATCATTAATTCATAACAATCCACAAATCAGGCCTCAGATGTGCGTTACAGAAATATAAGTTAACTTGGACAAATAAAGTGAGAACATCAGCTAAAGAGCTTTGTGAATTGCCTTTTTGTTACCAAGGAATGGACGAAAATATAAATAATTAGTATGAAGTAGCAAATAAATTCTGAGTTAATATCTATAAGGGCTTCGTTGGGAAAATTATTAGCTGTAGCTGGTTGAAATGGTCATAAATTTCTATTTTTTTCTATTATCAGGCATCAAGCTAAAACAGGCAAGTCAGACAGCAGGTGCATTTGTAGGAGAGGTTGCAAAGGATGCAGGATCTAGTGTTACAGAAGCAGCCGAGCGTGCTGGAACTGCATTCAGGACGCAATGGAGTCTTCTTCAGCAATCTAGACAACAGCATCCATCGCAGTTATCACATGATTCTATGCAGGAGCGTATTCTTTCTGCTGCAGCTTCAACAAGTACACTGCTGAAGAGGAGCATATCAGAAACAAAGGAAAAAGTTGCTACTGGAAAAGTTATAGTTGGAGAGGTACATCCTGGGCTTGATTATTCTTTGTATCGCAGTGCATTTTGAGACACATCTTCTTGGGTAAGAACACTTGATCAAAGAAGTGAAAGAAACAAACAAAAACACTGGTTGTTGGATTGCTTTTTTATGTATTTTCCTTTTGAAGTCAAGAACAACATCAGTCCACATATTATGGGCCTAATTTATGGGGACTGTTTTTTCTTTTTAGGGAAACAGCATTTCGGGGCTTCATATATTTGATGCTTCCTAATGTGAAAGGATATCCTCTGTCTGGATTTTAATTTTTCTATGATATACCGATCACTTGATTTAATCCTCACACTAAAAAGTAAACACCCAAGATTATAGGCATCTGCATTATCTGGCTGTTAATTAGATTGCTTAGTTAAAGACTTTACTGAAGTATCAAAGTATCACTGTGACCACTAGCTACAACCAATCCTAAATTACATACGATGAGGCCAAGATGAAACATTGGAAAAAAGCCAGAAAACCACTAGTAAGGATATATAAACGCAGAGTCAGTTATGAATTGAGTTGATGTCAAAAAACAATACAAGTACTGGTTGCTTGAATTTGAATTTCCGGTGGCAAGTTGCAAGTTGCAACTATGGGTCATGAGCTTGAATGCAAAACAAATAGAAGAATTCCTCACAGAGGAGCAACATATATGCCTTAATATATCCAAATCATCAGTAGCAGGAGGTAGTGTTTGTTATCCACTCAACTCAAATTTCAATAAAAAGATATTGGATGCTGAGGAAGGTATGTGCGTAGCTTGTTAGCTGCTCAAGAAGACTTTCCAAAACATACAATAAAACTATGAATAATAAAGTTTTATTCCGTTACGCAAATAATGTGGTGCATACAACCATGTATTTGATCAATTGACAATTGTTAGCAGTAGCTGTAAACAGCAATATTAATACAAAGATATTGGATGCTAAGGAAGGTATGTGCCTAATTTGTCAGCTGGTCAGAAGGTTTTTAAAAACATACAAGAACACTATGCATAATAAAATTTGTTTTTTCCGAAACAGAGAAAGAGGGGATTTTATTTATTTATAATAAAATCAAAGGATCACATAGTGCTTGGCTGTCAGCTTGCTATTTCAACGGAAAATCTAAATTAAAATTAGCCCCCCCTCCTCTCGTTTTAATTTTAAGCTGAACCAGAAAACAAGAAATCCTTCCAAGTTCCAAGTCATAGTTACCCAACATAGTGCATTAAGATTTCATAGTATCTTTTGTTAGGTGACTTACTTCCTGAAGTGTAATTGTCCACAAAATCATGGTCCTTCATCCGATATTGGAAAGATATTTTCTTGCCATCACGGGGCCTAGATTAACTCCCTTGTTTTCCCAATAAACCGCTCAAGTGTTAAATTTTTTTTTTTACATGGGTGGATTTAATTTCAATCAACTTTGTTTTTCATAGTCAAAACTATAGCTAATACGAATCCTGGCTTCTCTAAAGCTTCTAAAATATTATTAGTCAATATTAACTATTGTGAACATACTTTCAGAGAAAACAATTACAAAACTCAGACACAAATCTCCTTTCAGCCAAACAAAATTATCCCAGAAACTAAGCTTAGATGATACCTGCCCTGGAGTCAACCATGTCTTTTTCCAGATTTATGCTTCTCGTCTCTGGTATTCTTTTTCAGGGATTGAAGATTTGATTCAGTTTCCAACCCCTTCTTAAGATTCAAAGCATCCTCAGATAAAATAGGTACCTCTTGTTTCTTTTCCACATTTCTGAATTCTGGAGATGTTGGCTCTTGTGAATGTTATTATTTGGAGAGGAACTCCTGCGTGCTGTCCCTTCTTCTTTTCTTGATCTATCTATTTCACTTCAAAATCTCACATTTCTTTTCCTTTTCTAATTCCATAGCTGGTGCTTGTTATATATAATAACACACACACACATTCTATTTTATTTACCCGAGGGTCATGACAAATGGCCATGAATTTTCAGGAAGGGAACGAATACAATGTAACACACACACACACACACATATTCTATTTTATTTACCCGAGGGTCATGACAAATGACCATGAATTTTCAGGAAGGGAACGAATACAATGTATATTCTCTGCCCTATTCAGTTTACCATTCACCATTCACCTCTCATAAGTTCCAACACCATTCAATATTTTAATGCCTATTTCTTGGTAGTTGCCCTGAATTTGGCCTTATGGCCTGCAACGGTCATTTTTACTGCAGCAAATGCTATCAGAGCCTGGTTCTGATCCCAGAATTTTTGGGGTAAGGCAGTTGTGTACCTATCTCCTTTTAGGTCTCTTTCTATAATGTTTTTTGGTTGAGTAGATGTTGAAATTTTAATTAATGGATATACAGATCTGATTCCAAAGACCTACAGCTAAAACAATAAAGATGCTGAAATACGAATTGGAACATTGTATTTTTAAAAAACTGTAGAATGAGAGATTAGGGAAAGAGACATTGCATATATGAATTGCTGTCAAAGGTAAAGAGAAGTTAGCATGCAGGTTGGTGAAAGCATTCTATGGTTTGAAGCAGGCCCCTCGAGCATGGTCTGAAAGGATTGATCAATATCATGGATCCAGCGGTTTTTAAAAAATAATTCTGATCCCAATCTTTATATTAAAACAAAAGAAGGTGAAAACATTGTTATGATGGTTTATCTTGATTATTTGATAATCACTTGTAACTTTGCTAGATTGATTGATGAAAAAAACCGATAAACTTTGTAAATCTTTGGAATTATTACATTATTATTTAGGCATTGAAGTTTGACAACAAAAAGATAGGATATTTATATCATGGTGATGGGAAATATGGCATTACTGTCAATTCCTCAATGCCTTAGAGAAACTGTCTGAAATACTGGGACAAGCTCACTGCCTATCATGGAAACCGAAACCGAGGAGCATGAGTCGATGTCACAGACAACCAGCAAGCAAAGCTTATGTGATGCCATTCACCTACAAGTATTTATAGACTACTGAGGCTGAATAACACAAATTGATGTAAAGAACCACTATCAGCAGACGCAGGAGCAACCAGCTCGTGTTCATGTGCAACCACTCAAGTTGAATAACGTGAGCCGATGTAATGTACAGTCGACCAACCATGAGATTGCCTAAATGCCAGGAATACAAGAGCAATCATTCTGCAACAATACTTACATTCTCAGTCTCATTCCACACAACGAATCTGTCATATCCCCATTTTTGGGTTCCCCTGTTCAGCAGTCGGAAATGACTTCCGAGGCTTGTTAGTGAAGAAAAAAAAGGAAGTCGAGGGTTATTTAATGTCACTTAGTTAGGAGATGTTATGCTTTTAAAGTGACATTAAGTAAAAAGGACATAAGTGACTTTTAGATTAATAAGTTACTTAAACATTATTAAAAGTGACTTTTAATCTTTAAGTAAAAAGGGTAAAAGGGGAATAAGGGTCATGTTTGATTTTGTCAAAAGGGGAAAGTTCTAGAAGGGCATGGAGAAAGAATAAAAGGAGGGGTAGCTCTTCACTTTGGATTATGTTTTTGGATTGATTTCTTTTGAGTGTTCTTGGAGCTAAGGTTTTCGTTAGGGTTTTGGACAAAACCCTTCCATTGGAGTTTAGTTTTGGTGGTGCAAGATCCACCCTAGCTAGACAAGGAGGAAGATCCATCCAGGGTCTTCATTGGAGCTTCATCTTGAGGGGGCTGATCTCATCTTTTGCAATGTGGAGGAGGACATGTCATCACTTGTGGTAGCCGTGGCATTCTCCAAGTTTCTGGCTTGAGTTTGGGTGTGTTTTCATTGATTGTATTGCAGCTGCCATAGCAGCCATTAGATTGTTGTGTTGGATCTCCATTCATAATAAAATACCACATCTTGTCTCTTCTATTTCTGGTGTATTTGTATTGCATTAAATATGTTTGACAAAATGGCTTTTAGTAAAATGAATGCATAATATTTGCGGATAAATGATATAATTGCATAGAAAATTATAACATCCCAGCCTAGCCCTATCTGGGGATATTACATAACCGCTAGAGATGAAATGGGTAGTCACACAAGATCACTGAAGAAGCTGAGCAAAACAAGAAGCCTTTGTTGGAGTGGATGAGCTTGCATCCAAGTTTGATACAACATTCTCCATGGTCTCATGTGTTTAATCTAACACCATGTTTGGGGTTAGATGGTATGTGGACAATGAAGCACCTAGGCATATGACCTTCAACAAGAAGGCTTTTAGTAGACTTCAGGAGCAGGAGGTAGGCATACAGGTGGAGCTTGGTGATGATGCCACGTATCCAGTACCAAGAGTGGATCCATTTCATTCTAGAGGCCCTCGGGTGATGTTCTTGAGCTAAGTGGTGTTTTATATGTACTTGGTTTGAATAAGAATCTCCTTTCAGTTTTAGTGATGATAGACCTAGGACGTATTGTTGAGTTTGATGATCAACAAGCACTCATCCGGAGGAGATGCCTTAATCTTGGTTGAGATTTAGCGAGTGGTGTTTGAGAGGTTGGTATGTACAGGTTGTTGGCGGATCCAACGAGAGCCCTAGTGCATGACAGTGACAACTTGTGTGAGCTTTGGCACAAGAGGCCGGGTCACATGAACTATGGAGTGTTGCTAGTTTTGAAGGACATGGTTCCAAGATTGTTGGATTTCATGATCGAGAAGACATGAGTGTGCAAGGGTTGTGCACTTGGCAAGCATGTCAAGACTTCTTTTCCAAGTAGTGAGCATAGGTCAAGAGAGATTCTTGATCAAGTACATTCAGATATATGTGGGCCCATGACTTCAATGTCATTACTAATATTAGGTAACACTATTATGTTTCATTTATTGATGATTACTCTAGAAAGTCTTGGATTTACTTCATGAATATTGAGGATGAGGTCTTTGGGAAGTTTCAAGAGTTTAAAGTCTTGTAGAAAATTAGACAAGAAGATTAAAGTGTTGAGATGTGATAAGGGAGGAGTGTGTATCTCCAAGGAGTATGACACTTTTTTCAGGGAAGCATGGATCAAGAGGGAGATGATAGTGCCTTACAACCCACAATGGAATGGGGTTGCAGAGAGGAACAGGTCCATCATGGAGACTGCCAAGGCAATGATCCATAACCTAGATATGCTCATGTGTCTTTGGGCAGAAGCATGTTGCACAAAAGTCTACATTTTGAACATGTGTCCTCACAAGATATTGAGGAAGACCTTTTATGGGTTGAAGTAGGTAACACATGCTTGGTACTCACGGATTGATGGGTACTTACAGAGTGTGGGCTTCACTAAGACTGCTGCAGATCCTAATTTGTATTATTTATTTAATAAATCTGATTTGCTTATCTTAGTGTTGTATGTAGATGACCTGGTCCTGACAAGTAGTTCAGAAAAGCTCACAGCATGGTGCAAGAATCTGATTAAGACTGCGGCAGATCCTAATTTGTATTATTTATTTAATAAATCTGATTTGCTTATCTTAGTGTTGTATGTAGATGACCTGGTCCTGGCAAGTAGTTCAGAAAATCTGACAGCATGGTGCAAGAATCTGATTTGCTTATATTAGTGTTGTATGTAGATGACCTGGTCCTGACAAGTAGTTCAGAAAATCTCACAGCATGGTGCAAGAAGAAACTGGCAAGTGAATTTGACATGAAGGACATCGACCTTATGCACTAAATCTTGGGTCTGGAGATTTGGCAGAGTCCAGGTGAGGTGTTCCTAAGACAGGGTAAGTATGCAGTTGAGATTTTGAAGAGGTTTCAGATGATGGACTATAAACCCTTGGCTATGCCTATGATACCTAATATGAAGCTATCAACGGATTCAGATTCATATTTGGTTGATCCATCAGTGTACAAACAATTGATAGGTTCCTTCAGGTATCTTGTAAATACTAGACCTAATCTTTGTTTTGCATTAAACACATTGAGCTAGTGATGATTTGATGTTGCATGGTTTTGTGCATTTTGATTGGTCTGGAGATGCAAGTGGCATGAGGACTACTTCAAGGTGTTTTTCCAGTCTGGGTTCAGGTATGATATCCTGGTTTAGCAGGTAGTAGTGTCACTTTCAGTAGAGGCAGAGTATATGGCAGCTAGTTCTGCTAGTTGTGAGGTCATCTGGCTTCCATGTTGATAGCAAAGTTGATCAATCAGATGTTGGAGTCTGCAGTGATTTACTGTGATAAACAGAGTTGCATCAAGCTTTAAGAGAATCCAATATTTCATGATCATTCCAAGCACATTGATATCTAGTACCATTTCATCAGGGACAAAATTTAGAAGGGTGCAGTGATCCTAGAGCATGTTCCTTCAGATTTGCAGGTTGTTGATATTTTGACAAAGCCACTGGCTAAGAGGAAGCTTGAGATGACGCAGAAGAGGCTTGGGCTGGTTTAGAACACTTTCCTCGCAAAGAGGGAATGTTAGAATATCTACCTGTTGCTCTGAAAGTTCCTCCCAGCATACCTGTATCCGCAACAAAGTATCCGTAGCTGTCTGTAGCAGTAAGTGAAGGGTGCAATAGTGTTTAAGGATCCAATAGCGAAGGCACATACATGCAGCATGCATGCATGAATCAACCATAGATAGATGTGTTATTCCTATTTTCATTTTAGTTCTAAAATTAGATCTTTAGTTCAGTTCTAAATTAGAATCACATGTAGATCAGATTTTGCTAGGGTACTAGTATGTAGTTCAGATTTTGCTAGGGTATGTAGATCAGATTTTGAAAGATCTTGCTGTGAGTACTAGCATATGTGTTTTCAGATCTAGCAGATGGAAGTAGTTTTGGGAGTTCCTTCAGTTCTTCAGCTTTCTAGGGTTAACAGTTTGCAAGTCTGTTTACCATGTACTGAAATTTTAATCTAAACAAGTAGAGATAGCATGTCTGCTTTGGTTTCAACTTGAAGAGTATCTATATCTTTCATAAAAATGGCATTCCTGGTTGAAATTTGGATAGCTAGATCTGATCTAAATGCTGAAACTTCTACCATGTTGAATGGAGTATTTTTCTTATGAAATTTACTCACTAGTGTTGTTTCCGTAATAAAGAGATGCCTATCAGTGTGATCACATCCTACATATTCCTGCCTGATTGTTGGATAATCCATTAGTCCCCAAACATGACCTCTTCCCAATGAAGGGGAGAAACAAAGAATGCTTGACGTTTTTTTTTAAATGGAAAAATATGTAACTTTTGTATTTGAGGTGAAATCAAAAGTTACATTCATAGGTGTCTGAGCACCACCCAAAGAAAAGGGCATATGGACAGTCCATGCTTACTCAAAAACTACCTATCAGTACTGCCCAATAATGCCAAGAATAGTCAGGCTTTATGCCCTTTACATATCAGAAAGAGGAAGACCATTACCTCGCAAAAAGTAACAGAAAGACCAGAATTGGCAGAGATGATCTAATTTCAATCCCAGAGACTCAGCAGCAGCAGCATCAAATAAAACTTCACAGCAGACCAGAAAGGATTGGAAGCAGTTAAAGATAATTAAATCACAGGAGGATGATCTGCCTCCTCTCTGTGTTCTTCCAACAACACTGTACCATGCTGGCCCAAAACAGGTTGATTAGAGAGCTCATCTACAGCTGTATTAAACTGTCTCTTTACATGAGTGAAAGAGACCTCATCAAATTGAGCAGCAACTCGATCCAACAGAATCGTCAACGTGATATTTTGCAGCCTGAAAACTCCTCTTACCCACTGAATAACGAGTTTGGAATCACCAAAGACTTGCAACCTGGAAACACCTTTTTCTAAAGCAATTTTCAATAGATTGAATAAAGCATGTAGCTCAGCCCAGTTGTTGGTTCCCCCGCCAAGACCTAATTTGTAAGTATAGTAGCATCTATCAGAGTCATACAGTACACCCCCTGCTCCACAAAGTCCAGGGTTTCCCTGGCTTGTGCCATTAAAGAATCCCCAATTTTTGGATTTGTCTATCTCAGGGGGGTCTCTCTTGTTTTTCACCTTTTGTTTTGGAGGAATTTTTATATCTTCATATATATACTTTATTTTGAAAAAAACCTCCAAAGGGGAAAATGGCTTGTCCTGGAATAAATGGCATTTCTTGTAATCCAGATTGCCCACAATAAAATGCAAGGGAGAGTTTTATGTTCACCAAGACTAGCATCCTCTAACCAATCCCTCCACCAATGACGGATCCTCCCATGTACTTTTACTCCTGTCAATGCTAAGGATTCTTCCCAAACCTCCTTGGAAAAAGAACAGTCCATTCGCTTATGTTTTATGTTCTCCTCTTCGGCTCTGCAAAGCATGCAAAGTCCTGGATCATGTCGAGATCTCTTCTGTAGAACATCCCAAGTCAGCGCCTTGTTATTTAAGGCTAGCTACAGAAACAGTCTGGTTTTCTGTGGAGCCTTGTTTTTCCACAAGGGCTTCCACGACCAAGCTACTTCCTGCTCTTCATTTAGAAAAATGGCCTTGTAACCAAGGCTTGCAGTGTATTCTGTGGTAGGGTTCCATGTCTAGACCAGGGTATGTTCCTCCTCCTCCAAATAAAAAAGACAGCATTGTACTTATCAGCAATCCAGGGCCAAAATGTTCTAACAACTTTACAATTCCTGTAAGGTACCAGATGTATTATGTAGAGCAGAAACAGATTTATTATGAAGAATACCAGCAGAAACAGCAGAATATAGAGAACAATAACACCAGAAACGATACCTTTATTGATATAAAGCCAAGTTCACTTGCCTCTTCGAGGGGGCAATCTCCAACAGAGCAGAGCTCAATCACAAAATAATTCTCAAGACAAAACTTTCCCATGCCTTCTACTCTTATTTATACTATTTCTATCTTCTAAAGAACATTCTAGAGGAAGATCTTTCTAGAAGCGGAAGCTTCTATTAAGTCTTCTTACATTAGACGTGTTCACATTTTTGCATAGTCCTTATTTACTAATGTCGGCCTTTATTACATAGAAATAGACGTGTTCACATTTTTACATAGACCTTATTTACTAATGCCCATTTTTTTTACATAGAAAACATATTATTCATCTACTTGAGGGGTTAGGAGGTTAGGACCCTAACATGCCCTCAATAACAGCCTTGTCCTCACATGAGATGGGAAACTATTGCAGAATGGTAGTGTAATGATCCCAAGCCATTATGAAAGGATCATCACGGTTTTGTGTCTTTTAAACTTTTTCTGAGTGAGGTTTTTTGTCAAACACTTTGTTGTCCCACTTGTTTCATCGTTGTTCACTTGCTGAATGGCCTCTGATTTCTGCCTTAGGGTTTATTGATTGTGTTTATATGTGCGTATGTAGCAATGTAGTATCAACCAAGGAACATACCAACCATATGCAATAAGATAGATAAGCCAAAACATTTCAAATAACTTTTATTCATAAGATAGAGAAACTTGCTACAATGAAGATGACGAATGCTCAAATCGTGATGGCCAAGAAGATAAACAATGAGTCAGCACAAAATGCTCCAATAGAAGACTCCCACATGCCTCCAAGGCCGGATATACAATGAAGATCAATAATAGGACCGGGGCCTGCAAGAACAACCAAAGTCATGTTCTAGAATGTGTCAAGCTCCCTAATAATTGTTAGAATGTCATCTCCTCACACTGTGGGGCCCTCACGCTAAAAAGTGTCCATTCACCCCAAGAAATATGCCATGATAGGGATCATGCAATCAGAGGGATTAAACTCAGGTCCAAATCTCCAAATCCACTTCAAACCCCTGGTAGGATCTCAACTCCTAATCAATGGTGTTTCATCGATGGTCGGAACCTAGATAATTCCGGCCCCGAAGGAGTGAGGGGCTTCCAAACGTTCAAATCCCAGAATATAGATCGGGACACCGTAAGTCACTAGGTGAAGTCTCGTGGTCGATCCGGCAGTAACCCTCTTCCAAACCGACTAGACTGGAATCTCAAAACGCCTCCTTCTTCAATTGTTCCACCGCTTCTTAAGAAATAATCTAAGCCAAACTCTCAAAAGCACTAGGAATGATGGTGAAGACCCCGCAAGAAAGGTTCCTGATAATCAAAGCCTCGCCCAATCTCCTCGCAATGTACTTTCCAAGAATGGTGCGCTCTCGCTCTCCTCTATCCAGACAAGTAACTGAAGTGGGAATCCTCCCAGAACCGAAAAAGGATCTCGAACTAGAATGGTGGGAGCATATTGCATCTTCGACCAGCTTCTTCGGACAAGCTAGGTGGAATTTTTCACCACCGACCGCCCTCTCTAGGGTTTGTTATGTCAAAACCCCTCAAAACCCTAAGAGATGGGCTCACTAGCTAAAAAGCCAGATATCAAAAAGATGATCATACATGAATGGATGAATAGAGGCCCTTTCCTTCCCTGTACTTTTGGCTCCACCTTGTCCCTCCAAAGTGACTTTCATTTTTTTATTAATATTTAATTAATTAATTAAACCACTAATGGCTATTAATTAACCTTTTACCTTTGAAAAGCTCCTTATCTCTCCTTGTGGTTTCCCCGGCCACCGAAGTCACTCTAGCCATCCCATCCTCAGAGTGCTGCTCCTCCCGATTCCAATGAGCTATTTAATCGAGAGACTCCTCCAAGTAATGTGCCCAAAATGACCTCTTTAGTGATTTCAATTAACTTATAGCTCAAAATAGTCAAAATCATGGAAATCGTCGGAATGCAACGAAACCAAAGCCAACCTATGTGAAATGGCTCATAATGATGGAATATGATCATCAACGCAAGCTGGACCCCACAATGCCTCTCAAATACCCCTGTACTCGCTATAACATCCATCTGGCTACTCTAGTCATCACAAATCTCTACACTGTGATGATGCCCCAAAGTGGGGACATTACAGGTAGCTGGCTCCTAGGTGGCATCTTATGGTGGTGTATCCTTCCATTGAACTAAAACTTCCTTGATGGTTCGTTGACGGGGACGATGCTCATGGTGGTCCAAGACTGCTTGAGGCTGCAACCAAATGGGGCCTTCTTCATCCAATTCATGGAGACTAGTTTGAATCTAGCACTTGGTTCCAATCACTTTCTTTAAGCAAAAAATGTAATATCCCATTTTTGGTTAGCTTAGAAAAATTAGATATTTAATTAATTATTTTATTATGTTGTCTAAAGTCAAATTGGGCAACCAATATTTAATTAATTATTATATAATTTTTAAGTGACTTAATCAAAATATCAATATAAAGTCACTTTATTAGATAAAGTGCTCTTCTAGAAGCTTCGAGAAGGGTGAGTTGGATCTCTCTAGAAGGATCCACGGGGCCTTTAAAAGGAGAGGAGGGCAAGTTGTTTGGGGATGTCAGATTGATGATCATTTTCTTGTGGAGTGCTTGGTGAGCCAGGGTGTTCGTTAGGGTTTTGGAAAACATCATTTCTAAATCTACAATGCTGGTGTAAAAACTTATACAGATCTAAACTCAAATAAACATAGATCTGATCAAGAGCAATATAATAGACTTCAAAAATAAGAAGTAAGAACCAAACCAAAAATAAATTCCAGATCTGAACAGGTAAACTGATCTAATCTCTGTAAGTATATAGACAGTAGAAAAACTTAAGAAAGTAAATGACAATTTATAGATTTGACTGTAAGATCTTATCTGGAACCTTACCTCAAATTTTTGAAGGAGAGCAGCCACACATAGATGATGTAGATCACTGAAAATATGCTAAGAAAAAGTCTAGCTCATAGATCTACCATGTAGGTTAGATCTCTTGCCAAGAGATGAATTAAATTTCTTGCCACCAAGGAGAAAGGGCCACAAAACACCACACAAATTTTTTTTGTAGTTAAACCCTCACACAAACAGAAAGTTTCAATCACCCAAACCCTCACACAAAAATTCAGTGGATAAACCCTCACACAAAAAATTCTGTGGATAAAACCCTCACGTAGAAAATAGGTAGCTTAAGGGAGGTCGTGGCTCAAGGATAGAGATCTCAAAACAGATCAGGTCTGGACAGTTGCAAGGAGGGCTGCAATCACAAAAACCTTAAGGCTGAAAACACCACAACAAATAGGCAAGGGCCGCACTACAGCAATATCCTCAAGGGGCCGCACCACACCAGTCCTCAAGGGGAGCCGCACCACACCAGTCCTTAAGGGCCGCACCACAACAGTAGTCAACCAGCAACAGAAGTAAGAAAGAGGGGCCACAATAACTACAACAAATACTCCTATAGCAGATGAAAAGAGGGCCGCACCACAACAGTAGTCAACCAGCAACAGAAGTAAGAAAGAGGGGCCACAACAACTACAACAAATACTCCAATAGCAGATGAAAAGAGGGCCGCAACAAAGAGAGAGGATCCGCTCACCTTAGAAGCTCAAGAGCATTAAATAAAAGTGAGTTGTGAAGGGTAGAGGGTAGGCTTATTTATAGTTTAAGCTAGGGCAAAAATAAAGAAATTAAATTAAAAATAATTATTATTAAAAATAACATGTTTAAATTAATTAATTTAAACATGTTATAATTAACATTTTAATTTAAACTTTACTTTAACCCTTAAGACAAAAACAAAAACCCCAAACCAACACAAGCAAGGGTAAATGAGGGTTTAGGTGGGGTTACATAGTGGCAATACTTGTTCATTCATTTTCAAGGTGACCTTATTAACTTTATCATCATTGCATATGGAATACATCCCTTATGTGGTCATGCCCATCTTCAAGGAGGCTCATATACCAACATAGTACCTGATTGAGGATCAAGTTGCCCCAGAACATTTCTGGGGTCTTATCCACCAAGGCGCAAGACCTATGATCAACCCATGCCCCAGGCATGGGTACCCTGGACCATGTCCAAGGGCCCTAGACATATCTAGGGGCTTTAACTGCTTGGTCCCAGACCAAGAACCCCAATCATATACTGGGGGCCCTCACAAGGGTCTTTTGCCATGGCATTGACTGTTTGGTCCCAGACCAAGTACCCCAGGAGTGCACTGGGGGCCCTAGATCTCGGCTAGGGTCTTTGCCATCCTCCCGGAGAATGGCTCTTGCAGCTGCTATGAATTTAACACATTTGGTAGCAGATCTTAGTTTTATTTTCCATTTGGTAGCAGACCCGAGTCTTCGAAAGATTGTAACTTCCATTTGATAGCAAATTTAAGTGAAGAGAGGCCGAATCTCCATTATGTAGCAGCAGGTGGGTCAAATCTCTTTAAGAGAGGACGAGTTTCCTCTGTTGTGGGCAACGATCTTTAGTGTGGGGGCTGACCCCTTCTTTTTGGGACGAAATCACTCCTTCTGGCCAAGTTTACAGAGTGGGGACCGCTCATACTCATCTAGATTGTTCTTTGAGGTGTCTGGGCGCGATTTAGGAGCTATTGGGGGGTCAAATATAGTGGGTCAGCTGAGTTTACTTCTGCAGTGGGTCGGAATCCCATGTGAAGCTGAGTTAATGAAGAGAGAGATGTCGAATCTCTTAGTGGGGGCGATTATACTGTTAGTTGGACGAGTTAGAGACTACTGGGGGCGATTTTCTTACTGCTGGCCTGATTTTATCCTTTGGGACCGAGCTTCCCTCTAGCAGATGGGTCGTTTTCCTTCCTAGAAGTCTGACTCCTTCCCTGGTGGACGATTTATAGCAGTAGGGACGAGTTCTGGAAAGAGTTTGGAGGTATTTGCTGTTGGGTCGAGCTCAACTGAGGGGGCTGCGACTTACTGAGATCTATTCAATAGCTGTGTTTTTCACTCAGAGTATGGCTGAGTTCAGCAATGTGGCTAAGTTTTTGTGTGCAAGGGGCGAATAGTTTAGAGAGGGCCAAGTTTCCTAAGAGAAAATTGTGAGCCGTTATCACAACCATCTGGAGTGAGTTGGGGAGCGCACTTTATGAAGACATAGGGGTGATTTCAGTGTGGGAACTGAAGGACACCATTGCTGGGCAGTATTGTCATCATTGTGGAGCGATTTCCTCTTGGTATTTTCTGTGTGAAGCGCCATGTTCTTTATTTATCAGTGGGGTCGAGTTTACATAGCCTGGGTGCAGATTTTGTAAGGAACTGGTCTATTCCTGAGTGGGTTGTGTCATTTGCTGTTGGAAAAAGGGTTCCTCTACTTCCTTGGGGTCGAAATATCCATTTCTAAGTGAACTCACTTTGTGGTGGGGTCGACTCATTTCTATGTGGCTGAGTTTCTTATTGCTGGTGTATTCCTTATCCATTCATCTTATTCAACAGAGCCATAACAGCCAGAGGTATTGCTACCTACAGAACTTTTTCCCAGCTCTCATACATGCCATTGCATTGCAAAGAAAATCTACAACAACGGGATACCAGGTTCTGAAACTATTGTGGATTATTTATGAGCATTTCTTGATGTGGTGCAGCCATTTATTATGACCCGAGACAGTCTGATATTTAAATCTGTGTTGCTATTTCCATTCTGAAATTTTAGAGTATATAGATCTGTTTATATATCATTGCCAGAGAAAGCCTACAAACTTTTTGACTGATTTCCGGGGTCATAATCTAAGCAAAACAAAATCCATTTGTCTGTTGTCTGGGGATAATGAATGGAGAATATTGATGTCATTTTAAATGTGTTATTCTTGAAGTATAGGTGAGTGCCATTGTTATTATATGCATGTTGTCAATCCATAACCAGAATTGGACTGCTTGTAAAAGAGCCTTCATGCAAACTATTTGACAAATTTTCTACACCATAAACCCCTATAAAATAACTGAGAAAAGTGTGGGCACACTACAGTGGTATCAGTGATATCAGTTGACATTACTGTGGGAAGAATATCAGGGACAACCAGCACCTTTTCAGGAGATTATGCAAGAGTTGCTACTTGTATGGAGCGTGTATTGCTATCTGGGTGAGTTATTTTCAGCTACAGTACTGGTGTATGAGCAAGACGCCTTGGAAAAAGGGCCATATCTTCTTGTAGAGGTTAAACACAACAAAACATAGTTATAATTTGTGGGTAGATGCGAGTTTCCTGTGAAGAAAGGAGTGCAAACCATCAAATCAGATCCTTGTTGGTTTGAGGCTACAGTCATAACGTTATCTGAGCAATTTGCAGCAGCCTAACCATTTTCATATCATGACTATAACAAATACAAATTTTCAGTTGGGATGGCAAAGAAGTCATTGATGGGAAGGCATTTGGTCAATTTGTCAAAGTGTTTGATGGAACTACCCAACAAAAATAATCAGATTTCACATCAGATTTAACTGGGTTTGAGAAATATGAAAACCCCTGAAGAACTTAGGGCAGAACTTTTGCAGCTCATGCAAGAATATCAGAAAAATTTAACAACCTTGGTAGAACATCTGGAGTGGTTTAGGGAGGTGGTAAAAGGATCCAAAACTGTCGATGAAGTAGAAACATCACATCAGGACAGGAACTTGGCAAAGCCTCAGGTTGACTATTTGGAGCATATAGTTGGCCATGATAGGGATGTGTACATGGAAGATGACCGAGCGGTAGACATTGATATCTTTGACGCTGGTGTGTTGATGGAGATTGTCACTAGTACCGAGAAGGAGGGGGCAGCATTTGGTCCCATCGATGATGACTATGAGGGGGATGACACAGTAGCATCTAGTGCAGCATTGGCAGTAGCCGGTGAAGCACAAGAAACTAGCACCAGTGATGGTCAGGATAACACATGTGTTGGGATTGTTGGTGAGGATGGAGCCGAGATAGCACCTATGTATGAGGAGGAGCCATCTCCAGTCCCTGCTTATGATTCCTACTATGAGGATGAGGGGAGCACTCTTACAGATGACAGCTCAGGGCATTTGAATGCAAAGGAAGAGGCCTTTAGCATTGCACGATTTGGAGAATCACCTGTTGGTGACTGAGGATCAAGTTACACGGGTTTTGACCAGGACCGATGGAGCTCATAGGTCCATTGAGGAGCTTGTGTGGAGGGCCCAGATGGAAGAGCGACACAGTGGGATGGTAGGTGGAGTCACTGGTGCCCAGTTGCGCATCATCATGGAGGCACTAGAACAACTAGATTACTTACAGTGGTTCATGGACAGGGACCTTTCTCTCAAGTTTGCTGAGGACAAGGACCGAGAGCTTGAGGAGCTACATTACCATCTGAGCATGGCACACTCTTCACAACTTATGACAGATACTCCATCATCTTTGGTAGTAGTGACATAGGAGAGCAGGAGTCTCACACATGATGTGAGGGAGGAGACTCTTATGATGAGTCAAGACAAGGAGCAGTCAGAGATGCATGCACCCGAGGAGAGTGATAGTTTGGTTTGCGCTCTTGATTGACATTGCGAGGACCATGAGCATTTTCCTTTGGAGAGCAACTTAGAGGCTCAGGGTTTAGCTATGGAGGAGATGGTTGAGTACATTCCTTGTGGACCAGGCGGCAAGGAGATATACATATACTCAAATTGGGTGGATAGATACTTGACATATATGGACACACTCTGGAATACAAGTTCAATCATCATCAGTAGAGTGTTGGGTTCTGTTATCGCACAGTTTGTAGCTAGGTCTAAAGGCTAGAGGATTGAGGCCAAACTGGCGTAATAGGAACCTTCCCCACCCAATGTCATCTCAATGGGGAGGTTCTTTCTATTTAGGGAGGTTAACCCAGGGGAGACGTCCACGGTAACCTGGGGTTTTGAAGAGGTTAAAGTATAAAAGTCAAGGGAAAAGTTCCTCCTCACAAGTTGCCACCAAGGTCAGAAAGTCCGGCTAATCAGCCAATAAATGAAGTGTATGCCCAAATGAAAACACCTGCCTGGAACAAGACAACAACAGTACAATATATATGTAGGCTATAACTTAGTGGGTTAGTACTTCATGTGACTATCTGACAATAATATATAAGCAATGAACCAACAGATATTAATGAGATCAACGTTTTGTCAATATAGCAATGTAGAAGTATCAATTCATCAATAACTATTGAGATGATGTAACAAACAATATATCCAATCAATCATTTACTCAATAAATGCCTTTAACCATCATCTAATTGCTTATTATCAATGTTTGCTGCGTCAAGATGGAATAACCAACTATGACGTTAGCCTAGTTAGAGTTAGCTTAGTTAGTTAGGGTTTCAAAATTTAAAGTTTTGAGAGTTGTTTTGGACACTAGGACTTCAACGTTGTGTGTCTAAGATCAGTGCCTAAGGGTATATGGAATCATTCAAGGAGAGGACGCAAGGTTGAAGGAGTAATAGGCTAAAGACAAGAGGGAAGGGTTCTAGAGTGCTGCAATGGCAGGGCCCTAGAATCAAAACCCTAGGGGAAAGAGGCTCACTCCGGTGTTGCTTAAGCAAGGCCTC
>SNQJ01S0029982.1:107759-125184 GCA_010110895.2 Picea sitchensis
CTTGACCTCCAAAGTCTCTTTATTCCAAATGAAAAATATTACAATAGTATACAACGACAAGCAACGATCCCCAAAACTCCAACTAACTGACAATGGGAAAGAATGCTTGTAGATATAGCACAAGAGGCAAATGCCAAAGGGAGGAGGGCGCACCAAGTGTGAGGAGAGGGGAGCCAAGTGGTGAGGTATGGGCTGCCACCTCTCCCACATGCCCAAACCATGCCAAGTGTGCAACAATGGTGGAGTAGAGGGGCGCCACCTCTCAAGAGGTAGGCTGCCCTCTCTAGAATGCGCCACCTCTCCAAGAGGGGCACACCTTTTTTAGAGTACATGCCAAAAATCAATCAACCACTTTCCCACTTTATTGCTTTGACCAATGAGAGTTGTCTTCTAGCTGCCACATAGCCTTTTGAGGCTTTATTTTGTCTCCAACATGTCCCCACATGTTTTCTTGATTTTTGCTTTTGCTGATTTTTCTAATTTTATTTTGACTTTTTTGGGTTTTTTGAGAAAAAATGATTTTTAAGTGATTAAAATCACTATTTTTGCTCAACTAAGTGGATATTTAGGTAATATGGGTGCTCTAGGTCAAAAAATGAGCATCCCCATGGCATATTAAGTCCCCTAGTACCACTTTTTTAATACATCTTTATTTTTTAACTAAAAATTGCCGAATTTTGGCAAATTTTTAATTAACTGAAAAAAATTAAAAAACCTAAGGGGGACTTAGCACATTTCCATAAGACTCTAGGAGTATGTTTAGCATGGTAATATATATTAGACACTAGGCTTAGATCCATGCTTAGGACTAACCATGGGCATATACTCCAGCTCTGGAGGGATTGAGTAAAAAAACTCATAAATTATAAATTGCCTGAACGGCAAAATATAATAAACAAGTGAAAAAACACTCCAGATTATAACTCATGCTTAGAACTAAGGTGGCTAAGACCTTTTACAAGTTCATCATGCAACATCTCTTATTACAATTTTTTATGGAAATGTAAAAAAGGAAAAATGTTGGTCTTTATGACCGGCTGAACTTCTGAACTCTGAATTTTGAACATGAAAATGTTCAATCTTTGGCGGCTCGCTGGAAATTCACCCTAGTGCAACTTGGTGGATAACATTGGCTCCATATGGGGACGTGTGCTTGATCTTTAAGCAAAAAAGGAGAGCATGCGAGAATCCAGAATCTGTCCCTACATCACAAACATCTCGCCAAAAACAACATCAGCGACACATGTATATGAAGACCAAGTGTAAATTGAAATTGCAGAATTATTATACATGAAAAATACCAAATATAATACAAAAATGAAAATGAACTAGTATACATAAAGTATAAAAGAAGAAAGTGAGCATAAATGAAATTTGAAATGTGGAGGAAAGGGTTAGAGATACATTACAGAGGATGCCCTGTGACATCAAATTACATTACTGAAGAAGGCTTGAAAAATTTTCTGCTCACTGGTAGTTTTGACCTTCTCATTATCCAACTGGTTGAAGTAGAAAACATAAGTAACAGCCATGTCATGGATGAAATAAGACCTCAGATGTCTGAACAATCCCTGTCCGGGATGACTTGTTGAAGATCCTTTTCCGAGTTTTATCAACTTGGCTCTTTTCTTGGGATCAGACCACCCAAGAAACATGTTCATTCCTTTATTCAACCAAACAGTAAAGTCTGGAAAACCTTGCAAAGTTTTGATGAATCTTTGCAATGGACTATCATGGTGGAAGCCCAACCACTGCTCATAATGATCTGACATTGATAAAATGGAGTTGTCTTTCACTTTCCTATTATCTATTTTTAATTCTTCTGATGAATGAGAGACTGGAACTGGGACTGTCAAAACCTTTGCTTTATTGATCGTTTCAGGTTCAACATAACTGTCGAAGATCTTCTCTGAGGAGATGGGTTCCTCGGGAGGAGGGTGGGGACTTGAATGCTAAAGGGCATGACCAAGAACTCATAATGACACAGGCCAAAGGGCATGACACATGCCAAAGGGCATGACCAAGAACTCATAATGACACAGGCCAAAGGGCATGACCAAGAACTCATAATGGCCCTCATGAGCTCAAAAGGAAGTTTTGGGAATATCGACCACTTTCATACGTATCTGGTGGTAGCCAGATCGTAGATCAAGTTTGGTAAAGAACTGAGCACCACTCAACTCATCCAAAAGGTCATCAATGATAGGAATGGGTAATTTATCTTTAATGGTATTCTTGTTGAGGGCTCTACAATCAAGGCACGTGCGCCACGTGCCTTCTTTCTTGAGTACCATGACAACAGGAGAAGAATAAGGGCTAGTACTAGGACGAATAACACCTGTTGTTAGCAATTTCTGAACAATTTTCTCAATTTCATTCTTTTGGGCAAAGGGATGACGATAAGGATGAACATTGGGAGGAAAACTGTCAGAGAGTCGAATGGAATGATCATGGGTGCCACGGGAAGTGGGAAGTCCTTGTGGGTTGTCAAAAACAGATTGGTGTTTTGAGAGAAGAGACTGGATGTTGGGATGAACAGTAGGGGAGGGGGTCTTAATGGCTTGAATGGCATGGAGTTGTGCATCGCTCATCTTATTTCATCATTATGATCCATTCCGCACAACTTGGCTTTGGTTCTGTTGCATTCCGACGATTTCCATGATTTTGAGTTATTTTGGGCTATATGTTAATTAAATGCACTAAGGAGGTTATATTGGGAATAATAGTTGGAGGAACCTCTTAGTGTAATAGCTCATTGGAATCGGGAGGAACCACACTACATGATAGAATGATGCAAAGTGACTTTCAGTGGCTAGGGAAGCCACACAGAGAGATAAGGTGCTTTTCAAAGGTAAAAGAGTTCATCAATTAATTAATTAAAGTGATTTAATTAATTAATTAATAATTAATAAAACAAAATTCACTTTGGAGGGACAAGGTGAGCAGGAAGGATAAAAGAGAGGCAAGGGCCTCTATTCTCTCATTCATGTTGATTATCAATTTTGTTATCTGGCTTCTAGCTAGTGAGCCCATTCCTTGGGGGTTTTGAGGGTTTTGACTTAACAAACACTAGAGGACAATTCGGTGGTGAAAGATTCCACCTATCTTGTTCCAAGCTTGGTATCGGGGATGCAATACTCCACCCACACCATTCTACTTCAGATCTACTAAGTTGCAGGAGAGTTCTACACCAACCATAGGTACAGGAAGAGAGAGGGTGCACCATTGAGGGTTTCCAGCAAGAGGGGCGCACCATTCATTGAGGGAAGTTCGATCTAAGAGATTGGAAGGGCTTCTGGAGATTCTAGCACCTGGGTTTTCATTGTAGGGTCTTGGTCATCAGTTCTAGTTCATTCTAGAGGAGTTTTATGTGCCATTTGATTTACTAGAGTATTGGGCGAATTGGAGGAGAGGGGCGCACCTCAGAAAGTGGTTTCACCCATTTGATAGCTCAGATCTTCACTATTTCGCTTGGGACTTCACCAATGAGGTAATCGTGCCCCGATTTATCATTTCAATGGTTTTGTGGAGCATTTGGAGGCCTCTAGGAGAGAGGCCGAATTATTGGTCTTCATTCATCCAGGAGTGCACAAGCCAGATTGGGGGTTTGTGCATTGAGTGGGTCAGAACTTCACCATTCATCCTGAGACTTCATCCGGGTTTTTGTATTGACCTGATCTACATTTTGACATCTTCTTCGGAGTATTTGGAGGTCTTTTGCAGTAGGGCCGAATTATTGAGGGTATTCAGTGTTTCAACAGGGCATAGCTCATCCAGCTTGGGGGTTTGGCACTGTAGAGGGCCGAGATCTCATCCTGTTATTCATGCATGGTAGTCCGGTGGCCTTTGGAGGCTTGTATCTTCTCTCTTGATCTCGATTGAGGGCCATCCTCATTTTGTTATGATCTCTTATGCTATATTGTACCAGATCTACAGATCTATTGTATGAGTTCTTCTACTATTATGAATAAAGGTCAGATTTGAGGTATTTTGGATTGTCTATTATATTGTTGATCTTGCATATGGTTGAGGTATGTTCCATTGTTGTATCTTCTTGATTCTTGCCGCAATCACATATAATAATCATCAGTATAAACCCTAGCGCAACCTAAAAGACCATAATAAGCAAAGTGTTTGACGAAATGCCACACTCAGAAACAATTTAAAATTCATGCAAAACACAATGTTCCTGGCATCTTGGCTTGGGAACATTACAGAGTAGATAGGGTGCAAATAAGCTTGTTGGTCGAGCATCATTTTCAGCAATTGATTTTCAATTTGCAGTATAGTACAGTTTGGTTTACATTGCAGATTTTAGTGTACAGAGTGTGCTAGAAGCAATTATCATTTGCAAGAAGTTTTGTTTCAGTTACAATTAGTTGGTTACTAGTTAGGCTGTTGGACATATCAGTTTACAAGTTGCAGATATCGACGGTTTGGGATCAACCCAATGGATTAGGCTACTAGTATGCTTGTTCTTTGCCACCTCACAGGGAGGATGCCATCCCCATTGGAAACTGTGTTAGTGTCCTATAAATAGGTTGTTAGGATGTGAGTAAAAAATGTATGATAAGGTAAAGTCATGCTTTGGTCTCATAAAGACCATGGCATGACTTTTCTTAGGTTATGAGTCAATGGGTTTGTGATTGATAAATGTGTTTGAGTAAGGTCATAAAATAAAGTTGAGTCATGAAACATATGGTCTTGGTGCCAAAGGTATGGGTTTTCATATCACTAAAGAGTCATAATGAAAGATCATTAGATCAATTCAAGTAAGTTATAGTCAGTCTTGTCATGGTCCTAAAGATTTCATAAGCTCAAATCCGTTGGAGGCACATGGCATCATCAAACAAATTATAGCGCTGCACAAGTTGTTGTGCAACTTCCTAATGCTACGTATTGAGGTACGACGAGGTATGATGGTAATAATTCATGATTTAATTGAAGTTATCTTTCAAATTTATCCTCCTTCCACGTAAATAAAGCATCAAGAAATTGTTTCTCTTCATCCATAATTTCAAATCCTCCCAACCAAGCTTGCTGCACAGAGGACGCTGCTATTCATTGCTGCATAGAGGATATTGTTGTTCATTGCTGTGCAGAGGTTCATGCTGTCGTTCATTGCTGCACAGAGTTTCCTACTTTGTTCGTTGCTGCGCACAGGTCACAGAGGTTGCTGTTTTCATTACTGCGCAAAGGTTGTTGCTCTCATTTGCTGCACACAGGTTCCAGAGTATCAAATTGCTCACATTGTTGCGCACCTTCAAACGACCTTGCYTCCACACTCTCTAGCTGCTGTTTCAGATTTGGATGGCATTCTTATGCACAATGTTATTATGTTTGATGGATCATTATACATGATCATTTTGTTGCCCTATTACGCATTGAAAATCTCAGTTTTGATTTGTGAAGGACAAATTCACAGTTGCGCAACAGGCACGCTGCGCAACTATATCAGTTTATTTTGAGCAGTAGTATGAGGTTCTTGTCAAAGTCTGGAATGGGAGATCTCAATGTGATAATGAGATACGCATTTACTGCATCAACTTAAAGGATTTATCAATCAGGAAGTAAAATTGAGCTCTTCATGGCAGTTTACATATGTCAAAGATTTAAGATGTGAGAAGCAAACATGTTTTCTGAAAGAAAGAAAAGGTTCTTGGGCACCTTGCCATGATTTTGAGTTTGTTATTATCGTTAACCATCTCTATCAATCAATCCAGATCAAGAAAAGAAAGCAAATTTCAAGAAGATTAGTTGCTGCGCAACTGCGCTGCGCATCTCCTGTAGGTTACTATTGTGCAACAACCTTACTGCGCAACTGTGACAGGGGATGCTGAGTTTTTTTAATGTTTTAGTGGTAAACTTAAAACTCGGTTTCTGACCAACTGGAAACGAACTTTTCAAAAATGAAAGAGGTTTTTGTCAAGAACAGACCAGATAACAAAAACCTCTCTCCGTTTCTTCACAGGTGTTATGGTTTGGGAGATCCGAATGGATCTTTACGACCTATTTTTCTAGATTTCAATATTTAATGATTTCATGTTTTAGTCATCATCTTTTGGCGGGGATCTTGAGAAGTTGGAGAGGAATTTTAGAAAACTGAGAGAGGTTTTTCTCAAGAACGGGTTCATCTACAAAAACCTCTCTTAGTTTTGAAAAATATATTTTTATTTAGGAGATATGATATCATATTTGACGCCTATTTTCTAGTTTGCTACGCAATTTGCTGTGTTTTTGCTGTAGGTTACTGTTGCGCAACAACTTTGCCGTGCAACTGTGACAGAGTTGCTAAGACAGTTCCAAATTAGCTAGTTCGAGCCAACTATGTATGCCATTACATCCTCAACGAGTTTCAGTCTCAAAAGCATCAGTTTAGGGATTCAAATCATGATTTTGTCAAGTAGTTAAGATGTAATAAATGAGTCAAACTTGACTCCCTATTTTCAACAGACTGTTTAGATTTTGTAGCCAAATATATTGTAACTGTTAGCATTATCATAGGATGATAGTTGAATTCGAATTTGGCAGCATAGGAAGATATTTTTGTATATATTTCATGTAGCTATGAGAGCTAAGGGTTGGCAAGTGTGTAAGGGAATACTATTAAACACATTGTAATCTTTTCTCTGTTGTTAATGAAAATTGTAAGTCCTTGAGTTTTGACCACAAAGATACATGTGATTGTGATATTTTATGCATGTGATCTTTCAGTCTTTGTTTTCATGTCTTATACTTGATATCGTATGGTTTCTTCTTTGTGTTGATGTGAAATATATGTATCAGAACTCATCTTTATCAAATTCTCTGTTGCATGTAGTTTGAGTTGTACTTTTGCTATAATTTCCTTAAGATTCATCCTTGTTAGATGCCTTGAGGGATTATTGTTTTCTCTGTAAGCTGGTGTCTACAACACATCTATTTGGCTTAGAATATTACTTTCTATCTTGCCTTTGTTCAGTCTTTTCTTAAATCTACCAGGTATCCATCAAGCTTTTATTGACTTTCGACTTTAGTGACTCCATAGCCCAATGTAATTTCTTCCCATATTGCCACCAACACTATAAACCCAAGTTTATCTTAGAGATCTAGCCTTTGAGCATAAAACCAAATCATATCCTTTCAGTGATTGATTTGAAGAGAGAGAGCCCCCTCTTGGTTGGAAGGGCTAGCTTCCAGCCTCAAGTTGGTTTGTGGTTACCTTTGTGATTTGCCTCCTCAACCAAGGAAATTACAGAGAGATAGCAGGAAGATGTGCCCATGCTCTTATTCTAAACTTTCTAAAATGCGAAATTGAAGATTTTAACCATAGCATTTCTTATAAGGAGTCATACCTTCAACAACTCTAGTAGGTGTCCTTCATAAATTAAAAAATTCTAGTAGTGATACCATAAATTAAGCTTCATCTACTTATAGTGAAGCATACAAAGAGCCTTTCATAATAAATCTATTCTTGTGGTTTTCTACCCCATTTTGTTGTGGAACATTCTTCTACCAAGAGATGCCATGAGATTTGAAAAATGTTTGGAAATCACCACTAAAATATTCTCCCTCACGATCAATCATGATACATTTAATTATTTTCTTGCTTTGATTTTCCACTAATGATTTGAATTCTTTGAATTTTCCAAAAACATCATCCTTGGATTGAATGATTATATCCAAAAGGAGTGGGAGAAATCATCAATGAAGGTGAGGAAGTACTTAGATTCTCGAAGGGGATTGGTCATATACCTATAAATGTCACTGAACCAACACAAGAGGTCGGGTAGCTCACCTTGCTAAATTCTTAGGAAAGGACTCTTGATGGTGTTAGCCCAACATACAACTTCCATAGACACCATTGGGTGGTTCAATCTTTGGAAGAACATTAGCCATCTTTTGGTGGTTCATATGTCGCAAAGATCCTAAAAAAAGAGAGTTAAAACCTTAAAAAAAGAGAAGATCAAAAGAGCTCGAGTTCCACTATCATCAAGAGAAGTGCAATGCCACTAGCTAATAGCTTCTTTGGATTGAATATTGAATACTGAATAGGATGAGGGTGGTTCACATTGGCTCTCATACCATGTTGAGACTCACAAGAGAGATTAAGTGAAAACAACTAGTGAAACCCTAATTCATAGAAAGATAAATCAACAACCGTAAATCAGCACAACTGTGCTAGAGAGAGAGTAAGTATGCTGAAGGGAGTGATCCATAGCCATAACCATACGAGCATATAAGAGAGAAGTAACCATAACACAATAACTTGCAAAAGAGAGTGCAACAAACAAGGTGCCCTTAGGAAAATAACTTTTGAAAAGTATTTCACTTGAGTAAAGAATGCAAATGAGGATTGGTTTATTCATACACCATCCAAGAGGTGGGGTGCTAGTCCCAAGAAGACTTTACTAGGTTTTCCTTAGCCTAAAATAGCCGAAGTGATTAATGTTACAACATTGTAAATAATATTACAACAAGGTCAGCTCATGGCCTATGTGAAGATTAAACCCATAAGTTTAACAGTTAATGCTAACACATTGCATGTCTTGACCTTGTTTATTATTGTGACACGAGACATTATTTATCTAAGACACATTTTCTATCACAAATACCTAATACATACAATTTCATGACCATTAGACTATGTTAATTCTATCGGGTTTTCCATAAATGGCTTCCATAAGATTATATCCAATCCTTCTAGATAGGTCCATGAGCAACCAACTTTTACTTAAACTTTTTGTTTTGTTTTGTTTTGTTTAATATCCGGAGAAATAAATTGCCCTCACCCTCTTATGTATTAAGCATTTAGAGTGAAGATGCTGGTACCTTGCTAGCATCCCATGGTTTCGCTCTTCCTAGGTTTTTTGAATGGAGGGTGGTATTAACCGCCAGCTGCAATAGTGACTGGTAACCTCACAGAACTCAATGGGAAAGGATTCTGTGACCTCCCTGGGGATTACACCTTAGTGGAAAGGGTTAGACCAGTTGGGTTTTGCTTAAACAATTGTGTTTAAGCATTTGAGAAATTTCTATAAAATTGGTTTGGTCGACAATCAAATATCTTTGAGGACGATTAAACGTTCTCTAGGATAGCTGCTACTTGCAGCTTGGTCCCACAAATCTCCCCATTCGCAAAAGCCTTCCTTCACCAACCATTTTCCTGCAAAAGAAGGAATTAAACCAAGCTACCTTATTTCCATTGAGAAAGTCCAAATTGATCATACAACTAAATCCCATCCTTGACGATAGTCCACATAGTCCCAATGCAGCTATTTGGACACTGATTGCCATGCTTACCATATACTCTTGAGAACACATGAACCAAGGATCTTAAAAGCTTTGTCCACCCCAACCATGTTGCAAACATTGTAGGAGCTAGGTAAGCTATTAGTATTTACATGTATGACATTTTTAATGTGGTGCCAAACAAGTATCTTCCAGGGGACATTGCCTCTCATGTCCTTGAACCATTTGCTGCAAACACAATCCCATAAACACATATATTTGTCAGGCAAATCCTTCCATTCCTTTTTGGTCAAAGTAATAGAGGTCTCAAGAAACCAACAGTAGGCCCCTTTCCTGGCCTGCTTCCCCAAAAGAAAATCTCGAAGAATTATTTGCATCTGCTTGTAACCTATACTGGAGGGAAAGAGACGGGAAGAATAAAAGATAACTTGTAGCCAGGATTTTATTTGTGATAGTGATTCGGCCTAAAAGAGGAACAGGAGCTGCCCAATGTTGGAGCTTGCTTTTGATTTTGTGCAAAAGCCCATCCCAAAGAATATTTATGGGCACATCAATTCTAAAAGAGTTTCCTAAACAGCGGATTATTCCTTGGCTAGATGACTTTCCATTTCATATTAAACCAGAGAGGAAAGTCTTTTTGCCCTGCAATGAGAGCCTTTGTCTTCTCACTCATGATGGCTCCAACAGCTTTATCAAAAATGTTAAGGCAGTGCATTATACATTCAAAAGCCATGAGATAGTTTGAACTTTGTAGAAAGGAGAGATGGCTGGCATCCTCCTTATTAACAACGGGAACACCCTTTGGGATTTCTTGTAACACGTGGTTAATATTAGTGAGACAGTTATCACCCTATCTTCTGAACTGTTAATCATTTTAACCTACTAGCTGACATATCCCACTTATTCTAATTCCTCTTAACATAACTACATGGTTCCCATCCTCAATGCAAAACAGGTGAGCCCATTACAACATAGACTGGCATTCCTTATCGTCCTTGTCTGCATCATATTTTCATTTAATGAATCAACATCATATCATCCTCTGCACAATATCTTCATCCGACTCAATCTTCTATATATTGGTTAAGTTCTTGGTAATTACGTTCTTTCTACACTTGAACTGTTAATCACTTCAACCTACTAGCTGACATATCCCACTTATTCTAATTCCTCTTAACATAGCTAGATAGTTCCCATTCTCAATGCAAAATAGCTGGGCCCATTACAACATAGACCAACATTCCTTATTGTCCTTGTCTGCATCATATTTTCATTTAATGTGACAAATTATATCGTCCTCTGCACAACATTTTCATCTGACTGAATCTTCTATATTGGTTAAGTTGTTGGTAATTACATTCTTTCTACACTTGAAAGGGGCTTTCTTCTAGACTTGAACTGTTAATCACTTCAACCTGCTAGCTAACATATCCCACTTATTCCAATTCCTTTTAACATAGTTACATGGTTCTCATCCTCAATGCAGAATAGGTGGGCCCATTAAAACATAGACTAACATTCCTTATCGTCCTTATCTGCATCATATTTTCATTTAATGAATCAACATCATATCGTCCTCTGCACAATATCTTCATCTGACTGAATCTCCTATATAGGGTAAGTTGTTGGTAATTACTTTCTCTCTACACTTGGAAGTGGGTTTCTTCTAGACTGTTTGTATTTCAAAGCCTATGGTTTCTACACATTTTTTTTTCAGTTTCAAGGCCATTCCTTCTGTTCTCAGTTTATGTTCTGAGAGAAGCTTGAGATTCTGAGAGTTGAGGGAGTAGTTAGTAGAAGCAAATTAAGATAAAGACAAAATAATTATAATAATAATAAATTGTTATACATCTACAAGTATGAACTTCACAATATAAATATGTGGATTGTTGAGTCTCATTGGTTGATAAGATTTCAAGTTGAGAATAAAATTTGTTTTTGTTGAAAGAATTTGTTTACTAGTAGACAAAACAGCTTAGAAAGCATTCATGATGATCTTTTACATGAGCACTGGTATATGAACTAAGAAATAAATATATATTTCTACAAGCCTGCACTCCACAAAATAAGGATGTGGATTATTGAGTCTCGTTGGCTGACAAGATTTTCGAGCTGGGAATAAAATTTAAATATTCGTTCAAAGAATTTGTTTACAAGTAGACAAAACAGCTGAGCAAGCATTCATGATGATCTTTAGAATGAACACTGGGTATATAAATCGAGAAATAAATGTATATTTCATCTTTTGCAATTTTTTATAGCCCTGACAACTGTGCTGACTGTAAAAGAATCTTTTCATTGATACGATGAACAGAAATACATAATATTAATATGTCTATATCCAAGAGAAATTGTTTTTACCACAAGTGAAGGAACTAAATAATAGAGATCCTGTTCTGGAATGCTAATTTGCTAATATTGGTGTGTAAGTCTCAATGCCATGATTAGATTTTTACAATAGAGCGCAAGGCTTCAGTATTATTGATTATTGTAATGAAAATGATTCTTACATTTACAATTCTAAAATTTATAGAAGGCCATTAAAATGTAAAGTTCACATTATGAACATTATTGGTTATGAATTTCATGTGAATTGTTAATTATGAATTTTATGTGCAGGCAGCCAAGAAAACCGCACAGAAAAGCAAGAGTATATTGACCAATATTGAGAGATGGCAAAAGGTGCAGTGCTACAACTTAATGCAATGTGAACTAGTTGCATTACTTCCAGTTAATCATGCTCCAAATTTGCTTGAATGCATTTTATTCCTGCTTTGGAATTTACAATCTGTGTTGTTTGAATATTGTGCAGGGAGTGGCAAGCAATGACGGTGAGTCCAAACTTAAATTTATTCATTACCTGTGAAATTTGATACCTTTGTTAATAAAAATTGCAATTTATCTTAGATCACAGCACAATCCTCTCTCTCTCAAGCATGCACTTTACAGTAAAAACATATGATTACATCAGTAAAACTGCTAATTGGCTAGGCAATACTGCTATTGACCCCCTCTCTGGACATAGGGAAGCAGAGCCAAAGCATCCACCTTAGTACCCAGTTCCATAAAATCTACATCTTTTCTGTATGGGTTCATTTTGGCTTTCATCCATGCAATGAAAGCAGCTTTGAAAGCGTTAACTCTTTGATCTGCTTTCTGAGACCAACAGAATTGATAAACTCTGTTATTGGATTGATATGGCTCCTTAAGGGTAACCAGATTATGCTAATTCCAAGATTTGCATGCCACCGATCTTTTCAAGAATTAAATTTTGGATTGACTTTTACTACAAAGTTGAGCTATTTGTATCATGTCTTAATCTCACAGTAATACAAAGGATAATATAGATGGTTCTCCACTCTTCAGATTTGACTAATCTCAAGTCTGCTGCCACTAGCTCCTACACTTGGAGTCATTCCTTTTCTTCAATAAATGACCCAAGAGTTAATGCATGTGGATCTTATTTGTGTGGTTCATGTGGTCATGTGCGTCACAACTTCCAACTGCATTGGACTGCCCATTGGGATTTGCAACTTAAAATATCTGTACACAAACGTGGGTTAATCAGTCCTCTACGCTTCGGCTGGGAAAAGGTATTCCTGCAGTCTTCACAACTACGCAGATTCTTGAATTACATGTGCTAAACTTCTGATGATGTGATGGTGCAATTTATGTGATCTGTGAAGTAAACAAACTACAGATACATGATTGTTTCCCTCAACATGAAAGATATCTCCACATTGCATCACACATGGAAATATGTTATGCGAAGTGATAATAGATCATTCCTTTAAAGAGTGTGATTACGTTAGCATAGTCATGTACACTTATACCATGTTGACTTATTTCTGTCTTAGGTCTAGCTTGTTAACCTCTAGCAAACTACCTACTACCAAAAGGATTTTCTCAAAGAGAACTGATAGAACGAGAGTGTGAACACACCCCCCTTTGCTATATTTATATTTACATTTGTACTAGTATCCTAAAAAGGGCAAGGCCTTGGACCAAATTCTTCAACAGCCATCTTTTTCGAAGTATAACCATCGTCAAAATGTTCTACTTTTTTGTCTCCCATAACATCTGTTCCTCTTCCATTTGGTGTCCCTTAGCCTATGTTCTGCATCCTTGGTGTTGCAGCCTCTTTGAGTCTATGCAATCTGGAGTTGTAGATTCTTTGGGGTTACAGTGCACCCATAGTGAGGAGTTTTGATCATACGTGTGGTGTAGTTGTAGTCCTCTCAAGACCTAATTGTTGGAATATTTATGATAACACCTTTATAAATGTGTGTGTATGTGTGTGAATAATTGACATGTAGTTAAGCCAGTTACAACATGAAATAAAAGGCCTAATCAAAGGATAAGTTCATTAGGATGACTTGGGTTCCCCCCTCTAGCCTCTTAAACTAAGATGGCCTCTATGCTCAATACTTCTTGCAAATTTTTGATAGCCTCATTGTTCATTCGAATTACTTTTGACAACTTTGGTTGTTGAGATTTGGGTACCTTGGAAAGTGGTGCCCTTGTGTTTATGAGTCTCTAAACACAAAGGGGGAGACTATTACCCTTGTTACTTTACTTTATGATTCTAATTTCACTTTGACTTAGGAGATTTAAGTCAAAAGTGAAATATGTCACTTAAGTCATTAAAGTGACAATTAATTCACTTTGTGGGTGAATTAATAGACATAAAACAAACTAAGGAAAGTGGGTTTCCTAAGTGAGATTTAGGGATTGAATCTCACCCATTGATTAGACTTGGCTATATTGGATCTAGGCCATTGATCTTTTAGGGTTTGGCCAAAGGAGGCTAAAGGAGGGAATAGGGCATTTATGAGACTCATTCTTCACTTGAGAGGAGAGGAGAGGAGAAGGAGCACTTGGGCGCATTTCTTGAGGAGAGGAGGGTGCACAAGCTTGAGGGTTTGAGGAGGAAGCCATTGCTTGGGTTGAGCTTACATGGAGAGGTCTTCCATGGGGGATTGGCCATAACCTTTGTGAGGGCGCATACTAGAAGAGGAAGGGCACATATGCTAGAGGAGGCGCGCATCTTCTGGTGAGGGCGCACATCTAGTTGTGGAGGGCTCTTCCCTCTTGTGATAGGCTCATTCTTGTTGGAGAGGTTCACTCTAGAGAGTAGAGGGAGCAAACTTGAGTGAGGGTGCATACATCTTGTTGGAGGCGCATTCCATGGAGGAGGGGTGCATTTGCTAGGAGGAGAGGTGCATTCTTGTGAGAGGAAGCTCACCTCTAGCTTGTGGGAGGTTCCTATACCATTGTGAGGCCTACTTCATATGCTTAGGCACACTTGAGGGAGTAGAGGGTGCAAGGGTGAAGGAGGGCGCTATTTTGTGGTGTTTTGCATGAGGAGGGGGCACACTTGAGGAGAGGGGCGCACCATCATTTTTGGGAGGCTATCATTTTTGCCCCTATAATCTACTAGTTCCAACACACTTTTTCTGTGTTCTAAGCTTGCCAAGGCCACAAAGGCGTCTTGTTTCTCCAAGTAGTTCTTGCTGCTGTTACAACTTTAATCTATAGCTATTAGGCCTGCAGAAAACCCTAAATATCTTTCTAAATAACTCTTTTCAACCGTCAAAAGTTGCTAGTAATTTGCCCCTATAGTCTACTAGTTCCAACGCACTTTTTGGGTGGATTATTTACAATTTTTGGTGGCTGATTTTTATGCTGTAACAAATTGTTTGCTACAACCATAAGGATGAATAATTTCTCTGCAATGCTTGTTTCTTACAGCCTTGTTTCATTGCTAAAGTCTTGTGCTTATATACTAGAGTTATACTAGACTATCTCTTCCATCATTTGGTAGACTTTTAGCATTTGTTTAGCAGCTGTAACAACTATTTACTTGTTGATATATATTTTTGTTGACTGATGCAAATAGGGATTGTTATCACACAGTTTGTAGTTAGGATAATGGATTGATGAAAAGAGGTCAAACTGGCGTAACTGAACCAATCCCACCCACTGTCACCTCGATGGGAAGGTTTTTTCTATTTAGGGAGGTAAGGCTCAGGGGAGACGTCCCCGATGCCCTGGGGTTTTGAGAAGGAAAAAAGGCTTAGAAAGGCAAAGTGATAATAATCCCCCTCACAAGTCACCACCTGATTAGAAAGTCTTGGCTTATAGCCAATAAAGATAACCGGAAGTAATAACCAACAAGAGTACCTGCCCGAGACAAAGCAACAAGAAACTATATGCGCAAGCTTGTTTGTTGGTTAGCACTTCATATAATCAACGACTTTTCTAATAATAAGCAATTGAGCAATAATATTGATGAAGTAAATCAATGTTTACACTATAGTAATGATTACAATATCACCTCTCAATAAATGCTAAAGAAACATGGCATTCAATGTAACAAAATCAACACTTCATAGATAATGCCTTAACCAACCATTCAATTGCTTTAAAAATAAAACAATAGCTGCACAAAGGTGTTTAATGCATAGAAAGATGACGACAACAATATAGTTAGTAGGGTTATTCTAGGCTAGGGTTAGTAAGAGTTAGGGTTTGTTCAAAGTATTGGAGGTTTGTTTTATGATCAAGTTATTCAAGGCACAAGGCCTTAGATCAGTGCGTTCCTAGGGTATATGGAGTCAAAGAGAGGACGCAAAGGCTGACAGACTAAGTGAAAATGGTAAAACTAAGGACAAGAGAGTTAAGCTTTGAGGTGTTGCTATGGCAAAGCCTCAAGGATGAAACCCTAGGGGAGAGAGGCTCACTTTGGTGTAGAAAACCTAGGCCTCAATGCTCTCTCCTCCTTCCTTAGCTCAATGGCAAAACGACTAGCTTGAATAATGATTGATCTAAGACAAGAGGGTTAGCAAGTGATGTGTTGCTATGGCAAGGCTTCACTAGGCAAACCCTAGGGAAAAACGACTCACCAGGTGTAGAATAGCTAGGCCTTGGTGTGTTTTTCTCCTTCTCAAATTAACAAGGACAAAATGGATAGGCTAAGAGGAAGGATAGAGTGTTGCAATGGCAAGGCTCTATCTTCTTCAAGAAAATCAGATGGCTAAAAATCTTGATGGGGACATGAGACAAAGACATCAACTAGTGCTTGTCACCTAGGGTTTGATTCAACAAAATATAATCACATATGGAAGTAAATGAAACTAAAACCATTCAATTAAGAAGTGTTTGCAGAAATTCACTTACATAAACCAAGAAACCATGTAGCAAAACCCTAGTTGTAACACCTTCCACAAAAAGAAATGCCAAAAATGCCAAGTAAAATCTTCCTTCAACAAGTGCGCCTCAATATTTCAGCCAATAACCCTGTTATCCCCGATTTTTAGGGATAACTAGGAGATCATGTCTCGAGGCCCACAAGTCCTAGACATGGAGTACCGAGAGCAGGATTGACCTGAGCATGGCCCTGGAGGGCCTATCCTTTTCTTCTTCCATCAGATTTGTCTTGTCAGCAGCAACAACATCCATCACCATCAGCCTGGTCTTGTATCAGAAGAGGTTCTTGCTCCATGAGGTAATTGGTCCAGGTATCATGGTATGTGTCACGTTTGGTCATTGAAACCATTAAATATATGCATTTGATTCCTTTTATCTCTAACAACTGCTTGGATCTTACATTAGCCCACTTGACCATGCTTGGGTAAATTGACAGGGTGCCCTAGCAAGCCTGTGCCCATAGGTCTTGGTTTGCCACTGGGGGGATTTCTGAAAAGCCATTGTCCGGTCCCATCATAGCACCACTGTTTCATCTTATCTCCCGCTCATTTATCCCATTCCCCTTGTCCGGGCATTGGGTTGACCTATTTGTAGGATTGCACCTTATCTCGTGGGAAGAAGGGGTTAAAGGCCCTGAAGGTAAAAGCAGCTGGTAAAAGACAAAAGCCTAGAAATGAAACCTCGAGATGCTTTGCCCAGGGATCCCCGAGAAGGCAATAAAAGGCCTCCTGGAAAATAAGACCTAGTCAGAGGATGGGGGGTCTCATCACGAGCCAGCCTATTAGGTTCATGGGTACCTAACAGCATGACATTGCCACCATCTGGTTACCATGCCAGGGCAGTGACCTTTGGTTGCATGGCCAAGGGAAAGGGGGTCTCATCACGAGCCAGCCTTCTCATCTCTGTAAAAGTACTTGTGGGTAACACTGTCAGCTCTGGTCACCATGCCAAGGCAGTGTCCTCTGGTTAGCCCTTGAATAAAAAG
>SNQJ01S0029982.1:143587-153679 GCA_010110895.2 Picea sitchensis
CCCTAGATCTTGTCTAGGGTCTTAGCCATCCTCCAGGAGAATGGCTCTCGCTGCTGCATGTAAATTTAACAACCTGCAAATATTGAAATCATTGCTACACAATGATGCAAGAAGGTGATATATCTTCACAATGGTTTGCAAAACACTTTCTAAACACAAAGGGAAACAACCCACATAGACTTATGACAAAACTATCACAAATCTATCCCCAACAAAACACTTTGCTTGGGGCCTTCAAGTAGAACAATGTAAGCAAGAAAATACACAGAAAATTGCAGCTATGTTTACCTTAACAAAAACAGCATGGGAGAACACCAAGAGAACACCAAGAGATCCTCCAAAGCTTAACTTCTATTATCCAAGAGATGGTTGCAAATTTGCAGCAAGAATACAAAAGAAAAATTGAATGGGAGAGCAAGAGAGAGTGAGGAGAAATTTGGGCAGCATGAAGTTACAATAAAAGTTGATTCTAAAATGAGGAGAGGAGGGTTCCTTTTAAGGGAAAGAGGGAGAGGGGACCCCCCTTGTATGCTTTCCAAGTGTCACTCCCAAAAGAGGGAGGCTCACTCAAGGGGGGTGCACCATGCGAGAGGGGAACTCCCATTAGGAGAAGAAACTCAAAAATGGGGGAAGAAACCCCTCTCCTAAGTTTAAACCTCTTTCTAATGCCCCAAGGGGTCACCCAAGGTGTGGAATGGGTCCCCCATGTGGTTCTTGTTGACCACCTATTTCAACTAGGGGTCAATGTCATGTACCATGAAGATATGTACCATGTGGTACAAAACGTTTTGAAGACCTCTTGGCTCAGCAGGACAGTTCTGCTTCAACTTTTGTAATTGGGATGTGCGCTTCCCTGTGAGGGATAATAATGTAATATGTTAACATGGATCATTTTTTAGGCTAGTTTCCTAGGACTTTATCATTAGGGAAGTCCTTTCATCTAATGTTTTTTTTCCTCAGGTAATTAATCTTGCCTACCAGGCAATTTTAATTATCCTTCACTCACAAAATCCTCCGAAATGGTGAAAGATGTTATAATGATCGAGCTCAGTAGGTGACTAAGGTTTAAAAGTGTTGTATATGACCATGCTAGACATCTCTTCGAGTCTTGCAGAATTTCGTTAAGTTTTGATATTTTTTTTTAATAATTAAAATTTCCAGAAATTGAGAAATTTTAATTGTTTTTGATGTAAAATGTAAAAATTTGGTCCTTGGGGATATTGTATAAGGGTATGAGTACTCAAATCAAATGGCTCATGACCCCCTACACCCTTGGAGCAAGTTTAAGCTCAATTGGACAAGTTTTTCTAGGTCATTGTCTATGAGGAGTCCAAGTCAGTCAAAAGACAACATTTAATTGGCTAAGGTAAAATAGCCAAATTTTGTAAAAGTGACTAAAGTCAGGAAAAAAGGTGGGGAAATGCTTCCTAAAGTCATTCCTAAGTTAGAAAAACACTCTAAGGTGGAAGAGGACCCCCCCAAGTCAAGTTATAACTTTTTGTTGGGTCCCCCTAAGGGGAAGTGCGCTCCCCTCTCCTTGAACTTTGGCAAAAGGGTGAAGTGAAGTATTGGAGAGGGGCCCCACACATTGGGCGCCCCCCTTGGTGCTAGGATTGAGGTTTAAACGACTTGAAAGGGGTTCCCACATCCCTTACACTCACCCCTCTCTCCTAAAGTGCACCCCTCCCTCATGTGGTGTGCCCCCCTTGAAGAGAGCCCCCTCTTGCATGGCTGCCACTTGTAGCACATGCAAGGGGGTTTACCTTGAATTTCTCACTTAAAAGAGAGGCCTCCCCTCCTCTTTTCTCCATCTAATTTCAGAGCAAGTCTATGCTGCTCAAATTTCTCCCATTTTCTTGCTGCAAGTATTTGCAACAACATTTTCTGAATAATAAAATGAAGCTTTGGAGGATCTATGGTGTGCATTGGGAATCTTCTTGATGCTTTTTATTTTGTTCTTGTGCGGTGATATTTGCTGCATTCCATTTTTGTATTCTTTTGGTTTCACTAGTTAACTTGGAGACCTAAGCAAAGTATTTTGTTTGGAAATAATTAGTAGTAGTATTTCTATTAGTTTAGTGAGTGTTTCTCTCAAGTTTGCAAAGTATTTTACAAGCTTATTAGATGCTCTCACCTCCTTGTTGCATTGTGTAGCAAAATATACTCATTTGCAGGTCACTAAAGAGTTTGGATGAGTGAATTTCCGATCTGGAAATTCACTCATTCAACCACCCAGAGCTTCATTTTATTTTTTGTTCTTATCTCCCTCTTTTCCTCTTACATTGTAGCATATTTTATGATCTGAAAGTATTTTAAATTACATTTTATGTTCATAATTTTTCCTCTTAATTCCAATTTATGTACTAACATAAATTAATAAATTTTAAAGTGTTTTGTAGCATTTTCCAGCAAGCATAGCTTGCTGTTTTATGCAGGTTCTCGCCAGGTCAAGGGGAAGTGTTGCTCAAATTTGGCCCCAAAACACTAAAGGAACACTCCAAGAGTTTGGGTACCAAACCCCCTTTCACTTCTCATCTTTCTTTTCATTGTAAGCAACCCAAGAGAATCTCTTGGACTTGCATTCTTTTTCCTAAAGTTAAAAATCTGATATTGTAATTTAGATTTAATTTTGCCCACACCTTGCAAAGAGATTGGCCTAGCCATCCACACAAAATTGTGAAGGCTAGAGTAGATTTAATTTTCTATTTATCATTTCATTGTTTGCCCCACTTCTCCCATAAAGAGAAGGTTGTGTGGCTAGATTGATTCTTTCATTTAAATTATTCTTTATTTTCACCCACCTTGGCACAAAATCGGTAGGCTTGTCCTCCACATTTGTTGTGAGGTTGCAAGTTATTTATTTTTTGCCCACCTTTGTCCTTAAGGCAAAGTTGCGTGGTTAGTATTGTTGTACTTTACTTTCAAGCTATTTTCATTCAAGTTTATTGTGTCCACACCTTGTATTGTGCTTGGCTATGCCAATCTTGCAATATTGTGAAGGCTAGAATAATTTATTTCAGAAAGTAATTGAATTTGTGCCCCACCTTCTGCCCCGTATTCCTTCCCCTTGCCACTTCTGTGGATCTTGGGTAACTAAGAAAGGGCAAAAGGACTGAGTGGCTAGTCTAATTAGGCACCCAAATTAATATTGCTTTTACCACCAAAACGGGTGACTTGGGAGGCTACAAGGGGTTGAAGTCGGGGACGACTTCACGACACTACATGTTCTCCTTGCTTGAGCGCCCAAGCATTACAGGTTGACCTGTGGATCTAGGGAATGACCTTGTTTGTCCTTTTTCTCGAGCACCCAACAATTTCTTTTGGTTGAAGGGATAACAATTAGGGGTAGACACATAATTTAGGCTTGTATCTATCACAGTTAATTCCCCTAATTCAAGAGAGACCTAAAACTTATTAAAAGCAACCAACACTACATTCACAACATTTGCACTTTCAAGTTTAGCTATCTTTCTTTCCAAGTTGTGCAATTTTATCTTCAAGCAATTTACTTTCCATGTGATTTTACTTTCCAAGCATTTTCAATTTCAAGCTATCTCTTTCATTGTGAATATTTACATGTATTGATGCATCATTGTTTATTGGGTTGAAAGTATTCTTTCATTCATTTGGATATAGTTGTCTAAAGCTAAAAGTCATTTCATTGTTTAATTCATTGTGTAGATATTTCGTGTTGTATTTCATATTGTAGATATATTTGTAATTGTATAATTAAACTTTGGATAGATTTTAGGCACTGGTCTATTTATTGTATTGTAAAGAAAAGGTTTGCCTATCATTTAAAAGTTGCATTTGCATTGTTTGCTTGTCATTGGGTTGGGCATGCTTAATAAAAAACCAAATTGACTCCTAGATCATTAATTAAAACTTAACATAGTTAAATAGGGTCTACCCCCCTTGGCTTCCCTAGGAGTGAGCCTAGATGAAAGAAGTTTGGATCGACGTGACAGTGGGTCCTGACTTAGGCTTGTGCCTCCGAGGACACACCAAGTGGGTTGGAGACTTCTCCATGTTGGTAGGTGTGTATAAGGACGGTAACAGTCCCCATCACCAAATGGCCAATCCAATGGAGATGGTGAGCCTAACGTTAAGTTGTATGAGAGGTAGGAAAGGGGGGATTTGATTTATTTGATCTCCTTCTACATAGAAATGACTTAGGAAACAAATTTTCCTCCTTTTCTCATGTTTTACAACTTTAGGCAAAATTTTACATTTTTAATTTAGCCAATTATTTGGTGATTTTTGACTGACTTAGACTCCTCATGGACATTGACCTAACAAAACTTGTCCAAATGAGCTGAAACATGGTCCAAGGGTGTAGGGGGTCATAATCCATTTGATTTGAGTACCCACACCCCTACACAAAATCCCCAAGGACCAAATTTTTACATTTTACATAAAAAATAATTAAAAATTTCCAATTAACGAGAAATTTTAATTATTAAAAATACCTATCAAGACCTAACAGAATTCCGCGAGACTCTAGGAGATGTCTAGAATGGTCATTTACAACACTTCTATCCCTTAGCCACCTACTGGGCTCGATCATTAGAATGCCTTTCACCACTTTGGAGGATTATTGAGTGAAAAACTTAAGTAATTAAAATTGCTGAAAAGCAAGATGAATTACCCAAAGGAAAAAAAAACACTCGATGAAAGGAATTCCCTAATGATAAAGTCCCAGGCCACTAAATTATTACAGAACTTGATCCATGCTAACATGTTACATTACAAAATTTCCCACGGAGGGGAGCGAACATTCCGTGGAGAATAAGAGAGAGAAAAATAAGTTTTGGGGGCAGAATTGCCCTGCTTAGCCATAGGTCTTCAACCTTGTCATGGAACAAGGTACATGTCTTCATGGTACATGACGTTGACACTTGGGTGGTCAACAGGTTGTAAGACCAATTTAGGCATGCGTATCCTTGATTTTGTGGTTCACTGATGTAAGGTCTATATGTAGACCTAGGTGTTTGAATTAAAGGGTAATGTTGTAATCCTGGATACCTAGTTAAAAAAATTTGAGGGGGTAGGTGTTTATCCCATGTCAATTTTAAAGGGGGGAATGTTAGGTTAATCTTGACTCGATCAACAGTAGTTAAGTTAACCTTGATTCAACCAATAATGGGATTACATTCGATAGTTTACGGGCCCATCATAGTATTGGGTAGCCCACGGTAATACTAGTTTAGGACATAATCGATTCATACCATCGGTCCTAACCAGTTTAGGCCTAAAATGGATTAGAATCGATTGGTTCAGTTTGAACTATCTGATTTTGACACCGTTGGGTTTAACTACCTAACGACTAACCTTAACACCTCAATTTTGCATTGGTCATGTTATCGCTTGAAAATGCATGGTCTATTTTGTATTTTCATTGGCATTTTTCTCTCACTAGCAAAGTGGAACTCCAAGGAGTTCAATGATAATTACAGGTTGGAGGCCATGTACCTTGTCCTATCTCACTTGGGCACCATTCTATTCATCATTTGGGCATGAATAAAGGTGTGAAGTGGTTGTATTGGTTTGATGGAGGCGCTTCCACATATTTGAAGACATGGCTACATGGCTTATTGCATCATTGATGGGGTGCCCTACTCATGGATTGAACCTAGGGCTACGAGACCATATGGATGGATGATGTGAGCTAGAAGGGAGACTTAGAAGATGAATGTCCTTGCTTGGGAGACGCCCTAGACATAATTTATGGTAATTTATGGCAAGCAATGCTGAATCTTTTTTAGCTTTGGGAGGCATTCTCACAAGAGGCCAAGGTGTCAAGCATGTGGGAACCTTCGTTGGCACCAAATTAGCCTTTCGTTTCAGTGAAATCGGCCTTGAAATGAGGTCAGGGCCTCATGGGCAAGTTGATGGGCTTTATGGGTTTGTGTTGGGGTTTCACATCCACAAAGAGGAATAAAATATTCTAATTAATTGTTGAGTTTAGAAGGGGTGCCTAAACTCGCTCATGATTCCTATTTAAGGAGAGGAGAGATTGTGACAAATCTCATTGTGTCATTATGGAGTTAGCATAAGTGAGTTTGCACTTGTGCTAGGAGCTTGGAAATTTCAGCAAGGGAAATTCTCCAATTGTGACAAATCTGGCCTAGGGTTCTTGGTGATTTTTCTGTTTCTGTTTTAGGCCAAGGAAGGCTTCTGATTCCAGCCACGTGTGGGGAGAGAGAGGAGAAGCAGGCCGCATGTGGTGTTGACCACCTATTTCAACTAGGGGGTCAACTCCATGTGCCATGATGATATGTACCTGATGGTGATACTAGTTTAAAGACTTACTAGTTCTACAAGGCAGTTTTGGCCTCAACACGTGTTTTTGTAATCGAAATTTCCCCTCCCCTACGTGGGATAATAATGTAATGGGTCTGCATGGATCATAGTTTAGGTCAGTTGCCTAGGACTTTATCATTAGAGGAGTCCCTTTCATCGAGTGTTTTTTTTCCTCAGGTTATTAATTTGGCCTAACCAGCCTTATTAATTTCCCTTGAGTTTTTCACTCCCACAATAATTCTCCAAAGTGGTGAAAGGCGTTCTAATGGTCGATCCCTATGGTAGCTAGTTTCTAGGAATATTGTAAATGACCATGCTAGACGTCTCATAGAGTCTTGCAGAATTTCGTCGAGTCTAGATATTTTTTTTTTAATTTTTTAAAATTACCCAATTAATGGTAATTTTAATTAATTTTTGATAAGAAATGTAAAAACTAGGTCCTTGGGATTTTGATAGGGGTATTTGTGCTCAAAGGAAATGGAATGAGACCCCCTACACCCTTGGACCAAGTTTCAACTCAATTGGACGAGTTTTGCTAGGTGTTTGTCCATGAGGAGTCCAAGTCAGTAAAAATTCAACAAATAATTGGCTAATTTAAAAAAGCCAAAAATTGTAAAATGAGCAAAAAGTCATGAGAGAGAGAGTGAGAAAGGTTTCCTAACCTTTTTCCTAAGTTGGAAAAGTAATTTTCCATTTAAAAGACCCCCCTTTGCTTAGCCAACAACTTAAAGTGGTGTTCCCTAGCTAATTGACACGTGGGAGTTAAAAAGTTTAAGTAAAAAGGCCACCTAAACCCTAAATTTGCCCTCCTTGGTGTCTAACTTAATGTTTGACCATAGGAAAAGGTGTTTTCCCTCTTTACACCTCACCCCCTCACTCACTTACCAAAACCCTAACTTACCAAAACCCTAAAAGTGACTCTTCCTTGACTTTGTCTATTTCTCTTGGATGTGTGACACTTGTAACTCATCCAAGAGGGGTAACTCTTGCCTTCCAAGTATAACTAAAGACCTGCTTTCCCTCATTTCACATGATCTATTCTCAGTGCTAGGTTACTCTACCCATTTCTCTCCTCTCCTCTCTCTCCCACTCTTCTCTCTCATTCTTCTTTCTCTTTTTTTTTTTTCTCAAGCTTGGGCAAGTATTTGTCCTAGCTTGCTTCTAATACAAGAAACCTTTGAAGGTTACATGTTGTGAAGAGTCTTCTTGGTGCCATATTGCTTAATGAGGTGATTTTGTTCTAGTTATTTCTTGTTTTCATTTGTTGTAGATCTAGAGTAGAGATCCCAAACAAAGTATTTTGTTTGGGTAGATCTTTTGGTGGTATTATCGTAGATCTAGTGAGTATATCTTGTAGATTTAACAAAGTATTTTGTTTTATTACATGTATGTGCTCACACCTTTCTCTTTTCTGTAGCATTGTTTCAAGAAATTTGCAGGTCACCTAAGGGTTTTGAAGATAGATTTCAGATCTGGAAATCTTCCTCATCATCCACATAAAACCTCTAATATTTTCTGCTCTGTTTTTTTGTTCACATTCCTCTATATTTGGCGGGATTTGTGTTCTGAAATAGACTAAAAACAAATATATATACTGTTGGTTTTGTACTATGAATTTCTGGTTTCCACTAACATAAAATTTCTGCAGATTTTTTGTCATTTTTGTAGCTTTTCCAACAAGTTTTTCTTGCTGTATTTTTGCAGGTTTRTGACAGAAACGTGGAGGAACAACCCATTTGGGGCCATTGAAAGTCAAGTAAACTCCTCCTAAGCAAGAGTATTGAATACCCCCTTCTTTTTCTCCTTTCTCAAGTTGTAAGCAAGCCCAAGAGAGTTTCTGGGGCTTGCATTTCTGAAACAAATTAAAATTTCTGCGTTTTTAATTTCTAGTTTGCCTACACCTAGGAAAGAGTTTGGCCAAGCCAACCATCCTATATTGTAAGGCTAGTTAATTAGTTTTATTTTCAGCATTGCTTTTCATTTCTAGTTTGCTCCACTTGTCCTTAAGACAAGGTTGTGTGGCTAGGATTAATTTCCTTTCAAGTTCTTTTAGTTCTTTATTGTTTGCCTACACCTAGGAAAGAGTTTGGCCAAGACAACCATCCTATATCGTAAGGCTAGGTGATTAGTTGTGGTTTATTGCTTCTAGTGCTTGTGTTTCATGTGATATCTTTAGATCTTAGAAGCTCTTTTCATTTCATTGCTTGAGCCGTGGAGGCATGGTAACTTACTTGTGTTTTTCAAGCTATTCTTTTCTTTCCAAGTATTTTCTTTGCTTTCAAGTTCAATCACTTAATCTCTTTCAAGTTTAAGCAATTTACTTTACTTTACTTACAAGCACTTAACCCAACTTAACTCAATAATTCTTAAAGGCTCAATTTACCTTAGATCCATAGGATTTCAAACTATCTAGTTAATTAGAGCACCTTTAATTGTCTCAACTTTGCCACCAAAAAAGGAACCTAAGGAAGAAGCAGGGGGTGCTAGATCAGGGATGGTCTCACAACACTGGGTTTCCCCCTTGTGGAGTAATTTTGTTCCCGGATTGACCTATGGAGCTAGGGTGTGGCCTTGTTTGCCTCACTTCTTGAGCATCGAACAATCTTTTTGGTATAAGCGTGGAGAGTTCTAGGGAAGTCACATAGTTTTAGGATTCACACTTTAACTTAATCAACTTAATCAATCCTAAAACTTAATCCACCTCAACTTGGTATAATTTCTTAATCTTTTGATGGTTTGTGCTCTTTAATCTTGCAAGCATTTCACTTTAGTTATTTTACATGCAATTTTATTTGAGCACTTGTGGATAATTAACTAGTAGTTGCGCATCTCTTGCCCATGGAGGCTTTTACTTGCTTCTTTCACCCCTTGAAGTTGCGCATCTTGTGGAGGCACTTCTTGTTTGGGTTTGTAGTTGTGTTGATGCCACTGAAGACAACTACTTGAAGTTGCGCATCTTGTGGAGGCACTTCATTGCTTGGTTTGTTGGCTTGATGTGTTGTGGTAATCCTTTCCTTTGAGCAATCTTTCTTTCCCTGCACAATCAAGTATTCCAAGTTAGTGCTTTTTATCTTTCTTTGTCAATAATTGTATCTTTTTATCGTTCAGAATCTTATGAGGACTCCTGTTCTGAACGTACACAATTGTCATGGATGCCTCTGCCCACAGAATCATAGGTAGATTCTGATCATGTATCATCGCTTTGGTTGCCTCAACAATGGATTTGTTCTTCCTCTCTGCAACCCCATTCTGTTGAGGGTTATAAGGAACGATGTACTCCCTCTTGATCCCTGCCTCAATACAAAAATCACTGAAATCCCTGAAGGTGTACTCTTCTCCATTATCTGATCTCAACACCTTGATCTTCCTCTTGGTTTGGTTCTTAACATGAGCTCTAAACTCTTGAAATCTCGCAAGGACTCCATCCTTGGTCTTCAAGAAGTAAATCCACATCTTCCGAGAGTGATCATCGATGAAGAGCACATAGTACAAGTATCCGCTCAAGGAAGCAACAGACATAGGTCCATAAACATCTGTATGTATCAAGTCCAAGATCCCCTTGGATCTACTGTCACTGCTCGGTGTTAGCACCAATTCTTGCAAGCAGGGTGTTTTTCTCGATTTTAGACCCTTGATGTAGAATGCAAAGAAATGGCGTGTGGAAACCCATCAAATGCGTTCTAGTCCAAGGCCGCAGCCTAAGTGCCGAGTGCAGCCCACAGGAGAAGTCCATTTTGGGTTTTAAAATCAAGCGAGCGAGCAGTCTGATTTCAACGGCAAGGATCAATT